>JAHAQQ010000057.1:0-18141 GCA_019190355.1 Penicillium palitans | reverse complement strand
GCCCCCCCCCGCCCCCCCCCCCCCCCCCCCCCCCCCCCCCCCCCCCCCCCCCCCCCCTCTCCTGTTCCATCTTCCGGCGCTATGCCTTGGTTGTTCCTGTGGGTTGATCTGCGGAGTTCCAGATTGAGGCTTTGCTGAACGTGACTTTATTCACTTTACCACCGTGTGTTAGCTTATAGTCCATGATAAACTCGGTTAGGTCCAGGTACCAATTCATTTCATCAAGATCTCTTCTCTCAATTCAAGATCACAACTGAAGCCCATCTGACTGTATCTTTTAGAACTTTCCTGCTCATACCCCCGACGAAATTGTGCCTAGGAAAGTCTGCAAATATCCGAGATCGACTATCCTTGATAGTCCCGCTAGCAGGTTTGAAAAGATTCGCCCCGACGGCAGCTTTCATGCCCTCATAAGCTGCTTCATGCCACGCACCTTGTAGGTACAGTGGAAGATTGATTTGTGCTGGGGAGTCTCATCTTGGTCTTGGGTTTTCATCATCGTCTGCGCCGCTTCCTTTTGTTGATGGGCTTTTCCCTTGGCTGCGTTGCTCTATTATTCATGGGAAACTGCTCAGTGTCGTCCTCTTTCTCGCCCTCGTCATTATCCGAAGTTGGCTTGTCGTCTAAGCTCAGGAGGGAGAACTTGTTCGCGAAGATGGCTTCTCCTTTATCTTCATCAGGTGAGTCGGATTTGGCGTTTTTCTGCAACAGCCACGAGTCTCCTCCTAAGATATTGAATGCATCCGTGAGACCGTTGATCCAATGACTGTGGGTGTCGTTGTTCTTCTGGATCTTGGGGTCAGGATTGGAGGCGGCAATCTTCAAGAAGAGAAGATGTCTTTCCCGGCGGGCCTCGATAATGGACCAAAACAGTTGGTAGATCGTTACTGGAATCCGCTTGTTGTGCCGTGCGATGAGTTCAGACAATTCCTTGAGTGTTGCCACAGACACCTTCCCAGTAGAAACCGGGACGACAGGCGGCTCGGAAGGACTTGTATTGGTGATATTATTGCACACACGGGTAATCCAATAGACGAGGAGTTTCTAGTCCTGCTTGTAGTTGAGGTAGGTGGTTCTGTCCACCATTGTGGAATTGCGTAGAGGGAAAATCTTCTGATGCTGGCATTCCTCATTTTACCGTTTGCCTAGTCCTGGCGGTTCCAGGACTGTTTGGGTAGCCCAGGGAGAGTACAATGCACATCATGGTTAATGAGAATCTAGGAGGGGCGAGAGAGCAAGATGACTGTATTGTATTTGCTAAGTGGCCAAGAGGAAAAGAAGAACCAGAGGGAGATGAAGCTATTTGTGTAGCTAGCAGTCTGTAATCCTACCGGGACCAGAGGTCTACTTAGGCCTATACACCTAAGTGATTAATTGGATAAGAGAATTTAACCGCTAGAGCAAAACATCATAACAAGGATCGGAACATCTCATTCTCACTGTAGCAGTATATATACTAGGCCCGAACATCCGTTAGGGACCACAAGTGTCATGTCGCGCACTATATATGTCGGACCCTGGTTTATCTCAGCGTAATGCTCAGATATAGTGGTCTTTTTGGCCTATGTAGTAGTCCAGGGGCGGGTTGTAACAACAAGTCCTGCAAATACAGTCAGGTGACACAGATCTTAACAAAGCGTGAGGTCTTTCATGAAGCCTCCGATCTCATCGTGGAAAATGTTAGGAGCACCACGGACAACACCTTGACAAGGCACCAAAACAGTTGCAATTCGGCTCTCTTCATCGTGGGCTTGAGACCACGACAACGAAGATCCAGAGACACCCCTTCATGGAAAGGAACACACCAAATATAGATCAATCTTAAACACGCACATTCTCATGACTAAAAAGGGCGCTAAGAACTCAATGCGCTGGATGAATTTGAAACGGTATTCTGGGAAGAATGTGGTTCATTTAGGGAAGGTCATGAAGGAAAAGACTATATGATTACCCCTGAAAATCCAAGTTCATTCTTCATAATCCTAATTGATTCTATACATAAGTCACTTCTCGCATGCGCCAATTCTTACATGCTATAAAAATCGTGAACTCCTACGGAATCGGGATTAGCGGCAATAAGACAGTATGACGCCTCTATCGCCCATTTCTATGTATAACCAGTGATATATAGCGAAAATAATTCAAGCCAAAAAATGTCTGTTTATATATTTACACAATTTTCAAGGAGCTTCATATGATGGGGAGCCCATTCCGGCCCCAACAGAAACCAAAACCAACAACCCAATGCAGTCATACAGAGTGGCGAGGGGAGAGTAGGAAACAAAATGCACAAAAGACGCCAGTAGAACACCTCAAGGCCCAGAGAAATGCCATCAGATAAAATCCAACGCGTCCTAGTCTATGGGAAGGAACAATCAGATTTGAGCGGACTGAGCCGTAGGTCCTCAAGAGTAAGACTTGAGGCAAAACGTCAGACGAATGAAGCATTAATACATGAAGAAAAGAAAATCCGATTATCCAGCGAAGGCCCGAATTGGGAGTCACTGGAACAGGCGTAACCGTAACAGGTGCCAGGATCCACCTGGCTTGATATCAAACAGTTGTATTGTACAGTTGAAAGGGGTGGGGTGGAAGTCAAGAGGCAAGAGGGGGTGAGATCCACGAGGGAATATGCCGACAATAAGATAGAGAAAAATGTGGCAGGATAGAGTGAAGAGGGACAGGATTGCGCTCTTAGATGTAGTCACGGGCAGCCTTCTGTAGCTCGATCAATCTCCAGCCCCGAGTCTCGGGGTTGTTGACTTCATCAGGGATACGAGTCAATCCGATGGCGTAGGTGACCAGCTGCACCTTGTCATCCGTACCAGCGGCTAGCTCACCAGTCTTGATCTTGCGGTAGACGTGAATCTCTTGTGTCCGGCAAGTGACAACAAACACAGGAATGTCACCGGGGTCCAAAATACGGGCATGAGAAATATCCACACCACGGATATCCAAAATGCGACCATCCGACTTGAGTCCGGCAGTGGTGTATTGCTTAGCGAGAGCAGCGTAGACGTGGAACTGAGCATCTGAAAGCCAGAGCTTGAGTGTCTCAACATCTCCCTTGACGTAAGCGTCGAGGACTTCTGGCAACATGTAATCACGCATTTCGCGCAGGAAAGGCTCCATCTGGAAGTTGGGATCGATCTCCCGGAACTTCTTGATGACCATTGCGGTCTCGTTCTCGGCAAAGAAGCCAGCAACACGATCAGAGATGCTGCGTGCTGTGCTGATTAGGGGGTTCTCGGATTCGTTGTAGTTCTCCTTGATCGTGAAGAGCTTCTGCATCATGGGGTTGGAGTCCTTGAAGTCTTTCCAGGAGTCTTTCCAGGCGGAATCTTTGTGGAGAGTGACATTGGTACCGGCGCTAGAGATAAATGAGTTAGAAACGCCAAAATTGAAACCTTGTCGTCATCGAAACTTACTTGGGATCTTCAACTCTCTCCTCGACACGGAGAGACTTTCCAGCCTTGAGCTCCTCCTCCTCTCGGCGCTGGCGCGCCTTGCGACGTTCCTCTTTCTCGACCCAACCGCCGTAGCGCGAGCTGCTGCCATCATCAATGGCGTCCTTGACACTCTTGTACGCTTCGGTTTCCCGAACGGGTCTCGTGGCCTTCTCGAGGCCCTCTCCGGTTGCGTTGACACCCTTTCGAACACCCTTCACAACGCTGGTGTTCCATGTCCAAGCAGCTCCCTTGCCAATGACTTGACCTGTCGTCTTGAAGGCTGTGGAGGTTTTGGAGGTCGTAGCGGTTGACGCAGCCTCGTAAGCAGCGCGCGCACGTCTGACATTCTCATTCTCGGTGAATTGGTGAGCCGAGGAGGCGAGCGCCTTGGTGGACTCCTCCCATTCCTTGGAGGCCTTGAACTCGGTCTGCAGAGTCTCACGGAAGACTTGCCAAGGAGACTTGTCTCCATGGGGTGGTGGTGGAGCCTTCTCTTCCTCCTTCTCTTTTTTCTCCTTCTTAGACTCCTCGTCCTGTGATTCGGACTTTGCGTCCTCACCCTGCTTGCCTTCCTGTTGCTTTTGCTGTTGCTGCTGTTGCCAAAGGGAGGTTGCGGCGTGGAAAGACCGTGTCAAAGGGAGAGCGGCAAACGGTGAGACAAGTCGAGAGATGGGGTGGGAAGGGGATTGAAGGACGGCTCGGTGGCTCTTGGCAGAGTGAGTTAATGTTTGAGCTGAGATGGTCGAATATGAACCGGCGCGAGACAACCGCTGAGATGATGCTCGGAGGGACGGTGCCTGGGACCGCAAGGAAACGGCTCGTGCCGCGGACATGTTGGCCGGAATCATGCTCTAGAGCGTTAACGGGATAGGAGAACAAAATAAAATTAAATATGAGGGTAGAGGAAAGATGGATTCCAGCCCAGCCTGGACGCGATATGAAGAAGGTGATGGGGAGGAGGCAAAGATCTCGGGGAAGGGAAAAAGTGCAGATGCCAAGACTTCGAAAAACTTCCAGCGTTTCCCTTCGGTCCGACAACGGCTCTACACCACCCGCGCTTTGTGGTCATCTCGGCACTTCGCATTGGTGATTTGTGTTCAATTGATCAGCTGTTTATAATTCAGCGTCGGTTTCCTCATTTGATATTCCTCCTTTGTCGCTGCAAATCCCAGTCACCACGATGAGCTCCTTTTCGATGAGCAAGTTGACCAAGGCGTTGCCCTCAGTATGCCGCCAATCTCAGCCTCGAATCTCCTCCTTGAGCATCACACGTCCATTCTCCCACCAAGGCACGCGTTCTGCGCGCAACGATGGTAGCGACATTGAGAAACAGATGCTGAATCGAGAACCCGGGTCACCTTCCGGTTCCTCATCGCCGCTTTCCGCAATCACACAAATGATGCAGGGCAAGAGGTCAGGTGCACCGTCCTCGCGCGGTAGCTCCGACTACTCCAAGATGGCTGAAAGCCTCGAAGCCGACATGATCAAGAATCCCTACGCCGACCGAGCTCCTCCCCATCACCTCCACGTTTACTGCCACAAGCACAACACAATCCTCACCTTGACACGACCAAACGGTAGTCCCCTTATGTCCATTGGATGTGGTCAGATTGGTTTCCGCAAAGCTGGTCGCTCCGGATTTGACCCTGCATACCAACTCTCCGCTCACGTTATGAATCAGATTCAGGAAAAGGGCTTCCTGATGGAGATCGAGCGGTTGGAGGTCGTGTACCGTGGCTTTGGAAAGGGTCGCGATGCATTTACAAAGGTCCTGCTGGGCCACGAAGGACGACACCTTCGGGGCCTTGTTGCGCGAGTGACGGACTCCACTCGACTGAAGTTCGGTGGTACTCGCAGCAGACACGTGCGTAGACTGGGTTGATCTCCTTGCACAGGAGAGACCATGTTTTCGTTTTGGGTTGGCTGCTTGTGTGTGACACAGCTGTACTGGATTGCGTTGTGCGGAGAGACCTCGGCAGTTGTTTTTGTGTTTTTATCTATATGGCATGCCTGTTGCCATCTATTCTCTGTATATTAGAAATATCATGACAGGACTACACAAATTCTACTAGCCCGACAAATAGTTTAGGAAATTAGGGAATCTCTAGGGAATCTCCGAAGCTATTCAGGAGGATGGCCAGGTCGCAGTGTATTGAATGGAAGAATTACCCAATGCGGTATAGCGCCAATCAACTTGTCGATCACGTTCTCGATTCACCTGCAACACATGTGCTTCTGCTTCAACTATTATCTTTGTGGCTTCTTGTTTTCTGCGATCTAGCATTGTGGTTTTATTCACGCTTATTTACAGCTCTGTCTACTAAACCCAACGACTCTATCTGACTTCATATCGCGTTGCTGCCTGTTGGATGTGAGCTGCCCTTCCCCGCGAAATCTTACGGCGCACATATCCCCTGCTGCGGAGCTTTGAGACGGACGCCTTGATGGTTGCTGGAGTCCTTCGACTGGGCCGTCCAAAACCGTTTGGATGCACCCTCTAAACCCTTTCCTCCGTGCCTTCTTCCGAAGCACTGTCCCGGGCCAGTGTATACCGGTCGAGAATCATGTAGGTGGAGGCTGTGAACCTTGCATCGGATCATCCGGAGTGGCTAATTGATATTGCGTGTGCGCCTTAGGTCTTGCTAGTTCCAACGACAGAGTCTCTCATCGGCTCACGCGACCGGGAGTCCAACCTGCTATACTCAGATCTTGTCGCGTCGGATGAGTTCTTAGGGAGCCATGTGCTCCGCATCCCAATTCACACCGGCTCTGCGAATTCCAAAGAGGAGAACAATGTGCGAGAGAATCGAGGGAAAGCAAAGCAGGTGACGACATTCAATGGGAGGACGGTGATCATCAAGGACAACTCAGTATACAGCAACAAAGGTGCGAGCACTTGTTGGTAAATGCGCTTGCCTGAATATTTTGCTAACACGGCCATTTCTATTAGGATTCAAGTCACTCACACAGGCGCAACTGCTTTCCGACGTGCTATATTACAGCCCGTCCAATGAATCGCGCCCATGGCTGATTTACTACATCTCTCGGCCGTTGATCGGAACGTATGACCCTGCGAAGATCTCACCAGCGGTAGTCCCTGGAACCGACACCGGGATCGTTGGACAACCTAGGCCGGATAAGAAATATGGAAACGGAGATTCAATCGGGACGCCACCAAAACAAGAGATCAAATCTTTTGGGGAGCTGCTAGCCAATTACCCCATGATTGCCAGACAGATGCACCCGGGCCTGGAAAGATTATTCAAAGAGTTTGGAAAAGAGCTTGGTAAACCATTGCCGCCTCCACCCTCACGATCGCCATCTGCGTCCGGCAGTGAACGCGTCCACAAGTTGTCCCGCACCGAGTCTTGGACGGATGAAAGCTCTTCCATCCGCAGCTGGTCGTCACGCAGCAGAGGGCGATTACCCTTCAATTCCGAGGAATACTTTGAGGACGACGAAGATCTCATGCGTCGAAGCTTAGAAACCGCGGTGACTGCGGCCATTGATCTTTTCCGCCTCGTTGACAAGCAGCAATTATCGTTGCTTGGTGCGACTACTGACCTCACGGGTCCTCTAGTGGAGCGGCTAATCGAACGTTATGTTGCCGAGCAAGTTCACGAGCCGTTACTTTTTCCTCGTCTTTGTTCATTCCGCCAACCAGAGGACACAGAGCTGGATGCCCGCATTCGCCAGATGGAGAGCATTGATGTGTCCCAAGTTGGAATTTCCGTTGAAGGTGGACGTGAAGGGAAGCGAGAACTGACTCGCCGACTTGGGCGAGCCGTGGAAGAATTCCGGAAGATCAATGACGCTCGATGTCCCCATGATATGCTGAATACCCTCCTTGGAACAGTGAAGGTTATCTCCTTCCCTGGAAGTTATGATCAAATGGACGGCTCGGCATCTGAGAAGGGAACTTCCTCTGTTACGATCAACGCTGATGTCTTGGTATCGTTGTTGCTTGTTGTTGTCATTCGTTCTCAAACACGGCATCTCCAAGCTCGGTTGTTGTACATGCAGCATTTTATTTACATCGACGACGTTGATAATGGCGAGATGGGATATGCTTTAAGTACATTCGAAGCTGTTTTGATGTATCTCGTTACCGATTCCGCCGGGTTACGGCGTGCGAGCGTTCGGAACAGACGTTTGTGGCAAGCGACGAAGGCTGGCAGGATATCGGATATGAAATCTATACTGGAACCGAACGGGGATCACGAATCAATAGACGATACGACTCCACCGGAACCGGAGCGAAAGTCCGTACTGTTCCAGACAGATGACGCTGATGAGCCGGATGATCTCCCTCTTGAGAACTCTTACACAAGTCATACAAATGGTGAATCATACCAGGATGAAGCTGTTGTCGATGCACCACCGCTATCCCATGTGTTCCCATTCCAAACTTGGGATGATCTTTCGATTATCCAAGAATCTCACCCGCACCGTCCAATCAAGAAGGTTTCAATGGACGTTCGCAGCCTATCGGAATCATCAGCCGTCTCATTCATCTCCCGGACTGCAACCCTTGGGTCCATGGCCAGTGGGATTGAAGGTGACAATTCGATTGAGACCTTGACAAAAACCCAAGATCCTGCTGGTCATTCCATACCGATGATGGCAGTCGAGGCTCGTCAGGCTGAGGCTTTGAAGTACCTGTTGACTCTAGAAGAATACTACCCCTTGGAAGAAATCATCCAAGACACTAATGCCGATGGGACCACGCTATTAAATGCTGCGGTTCAACTCGCACACAACGACATAGTGAAGATCCTCTTGGACTTCCTATTTGAAAAGACAACTACAAGCGCGGTTGCGTCCTACTTGACCAAATCTGACGTCCACGGTCGTACTGTTGCTCATTATCTTTTCAGCACACCCTCGCTGCTGGGGAGACTTGGTAACATTATTCCATGGCGACAACGGGACAAACATGGGCAAACACCGCTCTTTGCGCTTTGTCGCTCATATGATCATCCAGAATACAAGTCAATGGTTCAAGCCGGTTTAACTGCAGCGCAATGGGCACAAGGTGACAACAAACCTCTCCAGCTTGATGACCATGTTGATATGAAGGGGAATACATTGTTACATATTGTTGGTGACCCTGAGATTACCCGGCGCATATTGCTCGACAGCGATTGCGACCCCAATGCAACCAACGACAAGAGATTCACCCCATTGATGATGGCCAGCAAGTACGGGCGAGTTGATCAAGTTCGAATTCTCTTTTTAGACCCAAGAGTCGACGTTCATGTTAAAGAAGCCCGTGGTTTGACGGCCGTGGAATTGGCCAAGGATGATGAGGTGCGAAATCGCATCGACGATTTGATCTTGCTGTCCCATCCTCCATCGGCTTGCGGAGATCCCTCGGGTCGTGTCACAACGGTCGTGCGGTCTTACTTCGTCGAGGACGCAACCGTGCGCTTCATTCTCAAATCCGGCGCGCCATTCCCCCCGACTGAATCAGTGGCATCATCGCGGCCCGGATCGACTACATACACCGTTACGACATGTCGCCGCAATTTCTCCGACTTTGAGAATCTGGCTAAATGGCTTGCAGTGGAACATCCAGGATCTTACATGCCGTCTCTCTCGGATTTCCGGAATCCATTCCAGATCCACTCGAAGCCGTCACGGTCTGTGCTTCATGATCTCCAGGAAAGACTGGATCGGTTTCTGAAGACCCTTCTCGCACATCCAACCTTTTCAACCCACGAAATGTTATGGGAGTTCTTCCTTGTTCCAGAACTTCAGCCTGAAATGGTGGCCGACCGATCGCACCGCAAGGCTGCCGTGCTGACAGAGACCATCGCAGACGAATATGCGCCGGTGTCACTAGAGGGCATGCGGGACACGGAGCAGTTTATTACCCACGCCCAGGACATGGTGCGCGGTGTACATGTTAATACGCGGTCCCTGATTCGCCGAGGTCACGCATTGCAGAATTCAACGTCCGATCTCGCTGATGCGGTGATGATATGCTCATCTGTTCTTGCTACACTCCGAGCGCCCACCAATGCACTTCCGATCTCACACATCGAGGCATTTGCCCGTTACGCTACCTACCTATCGACCTCTAGGTCTGACTCTTCCGCTCTTCTCCAGTATTTGGCAGCTCTTTCCTCAATCGACAACACAACCGCCGCAATCCTTATCTCTTTATCCCGTCCACTAGCCCTCATGTCCTCCCTCTCTTCAACAAACCGCCATATCTCTCGCTCTCGCTCCTCTCTCCTCTCCTCCTCCCTCCCCCGAAAATTCAACATCAACCTACCCGGCTTCGAAGAGTCTCGCCAAAAGTCTGTTCGTGACCTTGAACAAAAGATCCGTGATGGTGAATCCGAGTCCACTCGGCTGGCGAAAGAAGTCTCGTGGAACAAGGATGTCGTGGTCGGCGAACTCGCTGGCTGGACCTCATGGCGAGAAAGGGTCGGTCGTGACGCCATCCGAGCGTTTGTCAAGGATACCCTTGTACGCGAAAAGGAGCGCGGCAAACGCCTTGAACGGTGCCTACGCAGTGTGCGCGATATGAATGCATGAAGATGAAGATCATATATCCGGATAGACCTGAAGGATTTCTTTCCACCTTTCCTTTTGTATCAGCTTTCATTTCCTACCTTTCTACCTGTATATCTCATGGCGGACATGTGTTCGAGAACTTTGCTTCTGTATGTGTTTTTAATCTTTGTCGGTTTTATGTCTGAAGCGTCTCCAGGACTGGAGTAGCGAGGCGCGTGGAGGCGGGACTTCCCCTTTGTTTTTGTTTGTTTTTTTTCGTAGCTCAGAGACACATTCAATGAAATATCATGATCATTGATTTCTTATGATCTCAGCCTCAGGTATCCAGGACAAATATAGGAAGGAGCGAAGAGCCCTGCCTTGCTCGCTTCCTCCATTTTGTCGCCTTGTCCATCGTCTAACGCTTGCATCCTCATCTCTATATAATTGAAGTTAGCCTTTGAAGGTATGTTGCCTGTCTGATACAAAGAATGCCGGTTAACGCTATACCAGGATCCTGTGAAGTCACAATGATGCGTGTACCAAATCACCATGGCCTTGCACCAAGTGAACCCCGCGCATTATGTTATCAGCCACCTGCCTCCTATTCTGTACACGGATCTCAGAGTCGGTAGTGGCCGCGTTATCCCAACCGAGTTCACTCCTCCAAGCCCGGATGATACACCACAATCCTTGTTCCCACATTGCCCCAAAGTCACAGCAACAGACCGGGTCCATCGATTCATCCGCCTCAACGAAGAAAACCGCTCCGTCGAAGATGAATTCCTGATCTATACAGACGCCACGTGTCTAGATAACGGCAAAGCAAACGCCAGAGCGGGTTGTTCCTTCGTGTACAACGATTCCGCATCTGGTTGGGCACGCTTTCCTCTCGAGTTCAAGGGGCCCTCTGGTGAACAGTACATCTTGACAGTCCACCGCGCACATATCCGCGCCGTCATTGCAGCTCTACGATACAAAGACTGGACTGCGGATGGCTTTAGTCGTCTGGTCATCGCAACTGACTCGGATTACCTGGTAGAGGGTATCACGGACTTGATAAGGGAATGGCTACATTCGGACTGGGTATCGACCTCTGGGGAGCCAATCAAGAATCGGGACCTTTGGGAGCGCCTTCTCGGGGAGGTGGAAATATTGGAAGAGAAGGGGATCAGTCTTCAGTTCTGGCGGATTCCTAAGGAGTTGAACGTGAAGGCGGACCGTCATGCCAAGCACGCTGCTTTTATGGAAAGACATCAGCAGTTTACCGATCTCGCCGGTACCAGCAATGATTCTGTCTAGAGACAGAACCTACACTTCCCTATAGGACCTCATGCCATGCCGAAGGCAAGGAGAAAGCGCCGACTGGGATCAGCGCAAGGAAGATGAAGGCCCAGTCAGCACCAGAAAACGCAAATGAAAGCAACACAATCAATCCATGAGTCTAGTCTCTTGGGTATTAGTCCTGTATATTTTACTCAATCCTTTCACGGAAAATGATTAGCAATTGGATATCTTTAGGTTGTGTCTTGAAGTTATTCAGCTTACCATCCTATACTTCCGTACTACCAGTGAGCTGCTGTTTAAACTTGACATTTCCCACCTTCTAGGCTGGACTGGTATGCCATTGCGCAATAGGAAGAACAAAAAGAATAAGCATTGGAAAGACCTGGACACTATACATAATGGATAAGAGGTGTCAGCAAGAAGGAATCCCGTTTGAGAACATTAACTTCCAAAAACATTAACGGTGAGAGGGAAATCAAAGACAGGGAATAGTCCCCTAGTGGAACCCGAATCCACCCCAATCTTTCCTCATCAAGTTTAAACTAACTGCCATAATGGAAAGACCAAACCAACACCCCACTGTATACCATGAACGGTCACACATGACCGAAAGGAAAGGGAGTAGGGGGAACAGATGTCCATTGGGGCATACCATCCTCAGGTGAAACATCTACCAACACTGGAGAAACGGGAGAAGTGGGTCTCATTGATCCAAGGGAGTCGATATTTCTTGGATAGGCCATACGAGAAGTCTCCGCCTCGTTGAAAATGCGGGATGCCGACTGCAAAACACCTGCACTGGCTGGACCGCTCGATACACCAGAAGCACTCGAACGACGTGCATATAGCTGTGAGCTGCGAGCAGCCGATGGGCCAGCGGGACTTTCAGGGCGGCGTGAGTGGTTTGAAGATTGACTAAGGAGCGAAAACCTCTCAGTCTCGGCAGAGGTCGTAGTCCAAACCTGGGAAGATCCCGCCGTCGGGATGACAGAGGATGAGATAGATGCTCTCGGCGTCGTGGTTAACGAATGCTGTCCCGAGCTGCCTCTCTGAGCCTGGTCCGATGACATACTATCAGAGGTCGTAGTCCAAATCAGGGACGATCGCGATGTTGGAATAGCGGACGATGAGATGGATGCCCTTGGGGTTGTGCTTGACGAACGTTGTCCCGAGCTACTCCACTGTGTCTGATCGGACCGCAGGTCATCGAGGTCCGACTCTTGAGTTGAGGTCTGTGTCGAGGTGTAGGTATCTGCAGATGAAGAAGGTGCGGTGTCTTGTTTTGTGAGATAAGGCTGAGGTGGAGACTTGCAGCGGTCAGCATCGTCCGGGTCGTCAATTATGATGGTGATGGAGGGAGATCCGCTTCCGCTTCTGCTGAACATGATTGAGCTCCGCTCGGGCTGGATATCCTTCATGAGGAAGTCATCTAGAGTCCTGCTTGTGTCTTCGGCTAGGGACACTGCGGACTGATCAAATTGGTCATTTCCCTGACTCTGCTGGCGACAAAGCCGTCGGGCGCGGAGTCTTCGTCGGATGTACCACACCACCAAGTATATCAGTGCCCCGAGTGTGAGGATACCGAGAATGGCGGCTGTGGCAATGGCGAGCTTCCCGTAGTCCCCGTTTGTCATGATGGAAGGGTTGGAAGAGAATGGATGTTCTTACTGTCTGGCTGGTAAGTTGTAGAGAGGGAGAGTCATTTTGTGTCGGGTGTATTGATATCAGTACAATTGTGAAATAAAGCAGGTGCGATGTAGGGTTTGTGGCAACCACGTGCGCTGTAAATAAATCCATGAATATATACATACCAAGTACATGTACATTGGAGTGAGGCAAAGTTAAGCACCCATAGTATCAAAGTACCAAGACTACATTCTATCTAGCGATTAAACCGCTAAAATCATTATTTTAATCTATGCTATAGGGTTATGAGAATGCCCCAGCATGGTATATCTAGGAAGGGAGTGGTTATAGAGACCATAAACATGAAAATAAATCATTCTGACAGTGAAGGTGTTTTATGAGTCTGAATATATATAACGTTGGAGCTTCTAAAATGTTCATACTAAGGCAATGATTTCGCAAAGCATACCGAGGTGGTGTCTACTGAGGTTGTCGTCTTCATACAAAGAGTTGAAAGCCCTGCCGCCCCAGGCCGCAATCAGTGTTTTTCTACGTCTTTTTCGACTTGTCGACATATAAGATTTCCATTCGACGTTTCCCTCTATGCACGATATGGAAATGTGAGATGCAAGAAAATAATTATAAGTCCAAGGAGAAGAGTACTCCGTAGATGGGCGCAGCTGAACTCCTCAACATCCCTAGGGATTATTGTGGGTCTAATTTGAAGACTTGAACTGCTTCTGTGTGCTACTTTGCTCGCAACTGAAAGCTGTATGAGGTAAATCCTTTAACAATCACATGGCGGTTCTCGGTCCATTCTCGGCTCCTTCTTATCTTTCTGTATTGGAATGCAAATGCCGAAGAGTGTTATTGCACACCGCTATCTTACGTAGAAGCTAAAAGTCATCCTATCCATCTGTGGAGGTGACGCTAACGATATATGTTGGGAAAATCAGGTGACTTGCACTGTTTGTTCCCAGTCCTTTAGTCCCTAACACAGTAGTAGACGGTTCCTTTCTTCTACACACATCTACAGAGCTTTTCTAGAGCCTCCTATTCTTTATAGTAGCCTTCTAGATCTCTGTCCCAACAATATGACGCCATCGCAGGTACTCCGTACAGCTTATCACATTCTTTCTTCTCCACTTTAATCTCTCGCCCTAGCGTCTGTGTTACCATAATCGCCGATCTCGATCGGATCGGCACTGTTTATCATTCTGCGGTCCGGTCCGTGCAGGTTATCACCGTGTATATATTTGATCTCCCAGAAGTATGTAGCATGTAATCATACTATTTCAATCCCAATTTAGTTCAATATGGAATTCGAAACGGATGAGCAACTTCCAACCTTTGAGCCATATGTGGCTTCCTCATTCGATCATTCTATGCCTCGAATTCACCTGGCAGCGTTTCTCACTTTCTCCCTCGACGAGCCCTCCAAAGCCATCCCCATTTTAGAGGATGGAGTGGAACGCCTCGTCAAATATCTGCCATTTCTGACAGGAAATGTCGCCTGCTCAACCCGGGTACCAGGCAAGGAGAAAGTCTTCGAGATACAACCCCCAACGAAACAGTTCCTACTGCAACATCCCATGTTCAGAATAAAGTACCATGAACAGCCCATCTTCTCCAGATATTCGCGCCACGTTGTGGCACAAGACATCTTTCTAAATGAGGACATTATCCCGATTCCCTTCGCGCTGGCAGAGGACTACCCAAGTCCCATCTTCCGATTTCAAGTCAATGTCATGCCGGACGGGATCATATCCTGCTATAACTTTCATCACACGGCGATAGATGGTATTGGGACCGCTGTTATCATGGATGCGCTTGCAGCGTTGTGTCGCAGTCCAAATGCGGGCCCTGAAATTATACAAACAAATCCGCTGAAAGAACAAGAAAGTCGACTAAAGATATTCAAAGCGGGCTCTGCTCTGAGCATCAAAGGTCACTCTCAAAATGAGAACCTTTCATCTCTATGCGAGCCCACACCAAGGTGGATACCCCCTATACCGGCATCTCGAAAGTTTGTTCTCGATGCAGACAAGATAGCAAAACTCAGGACTGAATGTGCCACCATCCTAAACAACCAGTCCAATCCCCATGCTAGCAAGATATCCAGCAACACCATCCTCACTGCGCTGATCTGGCTGTGCACGATCCGAGCTATTATAAAAACCGAGCCAACTCCAACGCCAACCAAGTCATGCGCCGTGCTAGTTGCCGAAGCGCGGTCGAAACTGCGACCAAAGCTACCACTGTCATACATCGGCAATGCCGTGATTTTCCACGACGTATATACACCTCTCGCAGCGATCGTTTCTTCCACAACTGGTTCCAACAATAAAACTCACACTACACCTCGTCTCGACTACGACGATATCAAACTCCTCGCAGAGCTCGCAAGTACAGTTTACACTGCTCTAGGCTCTATCTCCGACGAGAATATCCGGGAATTCATATCCGCCAGCGCTGCGAGTGACAACTGGGCTCCGAGTACTCGCCCCAGGGACGTTATAGTCAGCTCGCTGCGTAGCATCCCGACTTACCAGCTTGACTTTGGGCCGGCATTGGGGCCAGTGAGGGATTTTGATTTGCCAGAACATCGTGTCCCCGGCCAGGCGTGGATTTTCCCAGCCCGGTACAAGGGCCGGTCTTCGCCCTGGGAAGTCAGGTTGACGCTGGAGCCTGCGATCATGGGGAATGTTGAGAAAGATAGGTTGATGATGTGGCTTGGGCCGAGGGAGGTATCCAAGGTGTAAGTCAATTTTTGAGAATCTTGTTTATAGACGTTGAGGTCGATGTGCAAATGACTTGAGCACTCTACTCTATACTCTGTGGGAACTCAAGGACTTCAATGCTTTCTTGTGTCATAGGGTATTGAAGAATCGAGCAACATCAGGTGGAAATCCCGGGTTTTAATAAATGATGCCAATATCGTGGATGAGCTTGACACTGATTGTAGCGTACTAATTTATGCTCTACCTTTTTCTCCTTCCGACTAGTATATGGATGTTGTGAGAGTTTCCTGTTTGGGACTTGAGGGGTTTGTTTTATTTGTTTGTATATTTCCCTTTGCCAGACACATAAATTCGGCCTTGGTACTCCGGTTCATAATTCCTATAACAGCCATGAATAAATGGAGTGCATAACGCAATAAGCCACGAACAGATCACCCTCAATCTGCTGTGGAGAGTTAACACACGCCTAGTTGCTGTGATTGGACCTGGTCTACAAAGACAGTGTGTAGAGAGAGATAGTAGAACATGCTGGAATTTTCTTTTTCTTTTCTTCCTCGGCCGAGGTCCGCGAAAGGATCAGAATCGTAAGGTTGACTTCGATTTACTCCACTGCATATGGTGATCGGCATCATTGTGTGTAATTACTTTCCACTTTCCCTCTCATTGTTTGGGGTTCGAAGGCGCACTTTTTATATACATCCCGAAATTATAGCTCTAGAGCCGTCGACGCATAGCCCCAGGATGTAGAAATCATACAGTCTATTCGAATCAAATGTTGCTTAGGAGATCGAATTTCGACCATTTGGAATGCAAAAGCACATTCTAAGGTACAGAGTAGATAAGGTTTGGATTCAGCTCCATTGGCCTGGTCTCTATATGAGTACGGAGAAAGTGGACTGACTGTTTGACTTCGGATGGTCATTTGCCCGTGCCTCATTCTCATGTAGGACTACTCCGTAAAGCTGGACGTAATCAGGTGAGCACAAGTACTCTGTAGTTTGACACAATTTTTGGATAGAACGGGAGAATACGTCGTGATAGGCTGAGATGGGCCATTCCCCGCTTTAAATCAAGGGGGTGCATACTCCGTACGAAGTACGGAGTACAGAACTCGAAGAAACTAACTAATTAACGCTAGCTGACGCCTCTTATTCTTAAGAGTCCGTCCAGGCCTTGGCATTGACGTTGGCAGTCAGGAAAAGCTTTTCGTCCCTCTTTCACCTCCATGGAATGGACCGAGTTTCTGCAAATTTCAATATGCTAGAAAGGCTCCCTAGAGAAATATTCATGCAAACAGATAGTAGTAAATAACCAACACTTCTATGCCTCTTAATTAGAGCGAACACTAATACAATGTCCTTGTGATCTCCACCTTGACATTCCGTTCCGTACCTACAACGCTAACCCTAATCTGGGGTTTGAAGGATCGTGACTCCTACTAAAACAAGATTAGCGCTTCTACCTAGTCTAGATGTAGTTTGGTGTCGTTTATACCTTTTTTCTACATACGAATTTCATCACGTTGCATCCCAGGCTCGATATTTCAGTTTCAATTGACAGGATGTTGAATTGGAGCAGTAATTGGTAGTGCATGCAGTCTCCACACAAAACGCTCATTTCCTCTATATTAAAACTGATATTCCGACTACTTTCCTAGATAATTCAAGCAAATAAGACCAATTTATACAGATAATCATGAATGTGTCAGTTTGCAGGCCGTGTGGAGAGGATGAGGGTTGTTGATTGAAGTAAGAGACAAGCTATCAGGGCTATCCACAAATATCCCGAGCTACTGCTTTGGCAATCCTGCCACCCATCCGAGTTATCTGACTACCAAGCCTGCAGCTCAACAAAGAGTATTAAACCCAACAATCGCCGAGCCTTTCCCTTCGTCGAGGTACCCAGCTCAGTTCTTGTAGCACTTGACAGAGCTCAACGAGCCCGCGGTGATGTCGTTGCTACCACCGGCTTGGATATCACCGGTACCACCGGTATTGCATGTGGTTGATCTACAAAAAAGCACAAGTTAGCCAGAATCTCCCAAACACAAGCGGAGAACATACTGCCAGAAGCGACAACGGTAGCCATTAGGAATGCTGACGGATCTAACATTGTCCATGACGGGGCTGCCGTTCAGGTTGTCTGTTCGCAATCAATGAGTTAGCTATAATGATGGAAAACTTGCAGGTTAAATAGGCTGAAAGAGGGGAAAGGGTGAGGTTGGGCTATGATGGGTGTGGCCACGAACGGCAGTCATGTTGGATGTAGATCACAGGGGAAATGCAGCTTCCGCCCAAGTTGATGCTAGAGCAAATCTTAATAGTGATGCCCTCGTCTCTCGCCTCGAGTTCCACGGGCTCAGCGGCGGGCGCGGCGACGACGCCAATGGCGCTCGCGAGCATGAGGAAGGCAGGAGTCAAACGCATGATGAATAGTTTGGATAGGAAGTAAGTTGTTCTTGTCAGACTGAAAGCTTAGGGGAAGATAATGATGATGTATTATGAGGTTATCTGAGGTTAGACTAATGGGCCGGC
>JAHAQQ010000056.1:0-203255 GCA_019190355.1 Penicillium palitans | reverse complement strand
TGTCATTTATGTTAGTTAGAGTCATCCACATCTGCCAGTTGTACCATACATTTGCAATACAGACAGATTTCTGTCAAAAAATGATAAAAAAGGAGGAAGCTCACTTCTAAGATTTTTCTTTTATTCCTTATACTGCATAACAACAAGTTATAGAAGATGAGTGGTTCACGCAAAGCGCACACTAAATCGCGGAATGGCTGTTTACAATGTAAGGAGAGGAAGAAAAAGGTAATGTTCCAAGAACATCCCTGCTTTGTATCCTTTCAGGCCTTCAATGATGTTAATGATGTTGGCTTAGTGCGATCAAAGACCTCCACGCTGCGGAAACTGCTGCATGTGGGGTATCCAGTGTGCTTATGAAGATTACTCTGTCACTAAGTTCTCTGTCAATGGCTATCTTCCAGCCAGTCCTCGAGACTCCAATATTGCTTTCATATTTGATCCTCGGTCTGCTAGATCGCCAGGGCCCAAAAAGAGCAGCCCACGTTCACAGACGCCCATAGAAGGAAAGGTCAAATTATCCTTGAGGGATGATTTCCGCGATTCCCTTTCATTATCCACCAACCCTCAATTGATACCTAACTGTGAGATGGCGGTAACGTCATTGGACAGTATATACCTGACTGTTCAAGACCCGCAGCACCACGAGTTTGAACTCTTGCGCTACTACTACATCGGCACACCTTGGCCAGCCATGCCTGTTTGGGGACGATATGACTTCTGGCGCAGGATATTCCCATCATCCGCCCAGTCTAGTCAATATGTCCTGCATACACTTCAATGCTTTTCTGCCTTGCACCTAGCTTTGGTTCGCCCCGAAAATCGCTGCAAGTACCAACGTCTGTCCATGGTACTCTACCATAAAGCTATCACCGTCTTTCGCGAACGAGTCCATACACTTGATGATGAAAACCGAGATGCCGTGCTTAGTTTCATGAGTTTGTTGGTCGTCATCGAGCTCGGGTTTATGAACCCGTCCTGTGAGCCTCACTACGCTGACGGGGGTCCGATTGACAAACTGCTACAGCGATTTTCCTTAATCCAAAAATCCCTGTGCATGTTACGCCTACCGGAACTCCAGGGGTCCAGAGTCTACAGTTTAATCCAGGACGCCATACATTCCTTAGGTCCAAAGTCAATAGCGTCGGAGATGTCACCGGCATTGCAGTTCATTGAGAACCTGAACTTGAAGATAACCGTTAGTGCAAAGGAACAACATATTTACTCACAAACCATCCGTGAGCTACACATCAACAGTTACTTGGCGACCAACCAACCTAGTGAATGGATAATATCGCTGCGTTGGGTTCTTTACATGTCCCCGCAATATCACAGCGTCTTGGATGCCAGGCATCCCATGGCGCTCCTGATCCTCGCCCACTACTGTCTGCTAATCCGCCAATTAAAGATGGAATGGTTTATGCAGAGCTGGAGTGAACGAGTCCTCATCGCTGTGCACAATTTATTGGATAAAGAGTGGCAGGCCTACCTCTCGTGGGTCATGTGAGTTGTGAATCCAACCGGACACCGTCATGTTATCTGACGTCTTTGGTAGAAGACTGAGCTAGATATATTCGGTAACACTCGGAGCTAGTTGGAAAGCACTGTGAGGATTAACGGACTAGTCCAAAATTATATCCTTATAAAAAGCCGAATGTATACCCCTCAAACGCAAACCCGTATTTACTCATCGAGTTCACTCTCCGTGGCCTCCCTATTATTATATAGACTTCCGCAAAGCCCATCTCGGTGCTGATAAATCGGCCTCTATAATCGCTGTATTGCGACCTTCCACCGGTCGTATAAAGTTTAAAATTTCTAAATAATGTGTTTTTTAAACGTTTTTAGACGTGATATACAGAGATAACTAGTAATTTACTCTAAATTGTTTAAACTAATAAAATATTACCTTTGGGATAAGGCTTAGAAACGGGGGTAAAACGAAGAGTAATTTCAAACCCCCTAAAAGGGGGTTCAACTTTACTTGACATGTTTGTACCTCAGGCCTAAAACCCAAGCCATTTGCGGGTTGGGCTCGGCGGAGGTCTAGTTCGCACAGAAGATTAGGGCGGCAAGGGGACTTGCCCGGACAAAAAGATGAACGGGTGAACAAAAACATACAACAGTGATAGCAAAATATCCTACATAAGGAGCTCTAGGGAGTAATAATCTTGCCAATAAGAGGAAATATTTCCGTTTAACCAATGTTATCTACGTATCTAACTCGCTCAACCTTTAGCAGACAAAAATCAGAAAGGTTAAGTGTTGGAGCATCATCCCAAGTATGTTTGCTTGATTGCTTGTTTGCTACAGGCCGAGCCGTTGTTCAGATAGTTTTCCCAGTGTATATAACCCCCTGGATTTCTAGTTTCAATAGATAATGATTCTTCCTCTGCTTTCTCCCACACTTAGTAGTAATCCTAAAATAGTAAGTCGACTAGCTTGGGACAGTACTCCATGATCATACACCCACGGCAATTGTTCGATAAGAAGATCTGCTATTCGAATTGCAGGGTATTACTGGAAGGCAGGTCTCGTTACTGGGACTTTGTTTATTATAAATCAAATTGATCCATGCCACCCACCTCCAACTAACATATGTCGTGAATAGGCCACTGATTACTGGGCCTAAATGGAGCCAAGAGCCACGGGCACATTTAGCAAGCCAATGTAGAATGCCCGTTCCATCAGAGTTGTCATATCCGTCACGATAACATCAACCAAAACATACAGCCCCCATCCGCCGATAATTACCTTGCTTATTTGCGTCTGCTTTGTCAGCTTCCATATTCTGTTGCCTTATCTTTCTTTCACAACGCATCTGCTGTGGGTCTCTCTTTTTATCCGTTCACCTATTTCTTCGTGCCTCTAGCTATATTTTCAATTTCTCACACAGCGAAACCATAATGCAAATCAACACCCCTACCGATGCCTTTTGGGGCCCACCAAACTCTAAAGCCAAGTCAGTTACCTTACATCTCGTACAGGTCGTCAGCTAACATGGACTAGCTTTTGCGAGCAGGTAGCAGCCCCATTTCGACTCGTATGATCCATGCAGCTGAATTTGAACTTTTTCATTTTCATTTTTAGGATTATGTTGTGACAAGATATGTCGCGGAATTCATCAACAGTTTAACCAACCTATGTTATGGTACGTAAAGGGATCTTAGGAAAGTGTGTGAGCTCTAACACAGCCATTTAGTCTTCTATGCGATTTACGGCCTGCGCCGATTACAGCAGACCCGCAGTATTGGTTTCTCTCGCGCCCTCCCTTACTGTGGCTTGATGGCAGTTGGCCTTTGCTCTGCAATCTTCCACATTAGTCTACAATACCACACTCAGATGCTGGATGACCTATCTATGCTTTTCACAACCACCCCACTGCTGCACAGAGTCTTGACAGTAAATGCCAATCGCAAAGACTCATTTGTCGCGGGTGCAGTTATTTACATAGCTCTCTCGCTACTTCTAATTTACCACGTCACAACAGATGAATTAATTATTCACGCTACGTTCTTTGTTAGCAGCATCAATATCATCGGTGTTCGGACTGTTCAGCTACTCAAACAACGCACCACTGAGAATTCAACAGCTCAGCGACAGATTTGGGGCATGGTTGTATTTGGGGCTGGTAAGTCAATTTACTAGTATTTGATACTTCTTTATGGCCAGCCAAACTAATTCCAGATCAAGTCATCTTTCATCTTGGATATATTGTCTGGCTTGTGGATAGCTGGGCCTGTGAATGGCTTACGAGTGCACGGGCGGCAATCGGGCTTCCTTGGGCATGGCTGCTAGAACTTCACGGATGGTAAGTTGTACCAAGTATCTGTACTTCTACAATTGATTTTAGTGAGCCGAGAGACTGATTCTATATACAGGTGGCATCTCTTCACCGGTATCGGTGCCTATACTTTTATTGCGGTTATTGATCAACTTGTGTCAGGTGGGGATAATGAGGATATTGACGCAAATTTTGCCTGGCCTGTAACATGGGCTTCCCAGTCAGTATTTGCCGGAGTTGCTTCTACCCTGGTTGGGGCAGATGATAAAAAGCACAAGTGAAATTACTCCCAGTTTTGTCCTTGAAAAATGCCCGCTGAAGTATTCCTGAGTTCCATTGCTGTGTATTGTACATAGAGTGAGAATGAGGGTCAATATCGCCCTGGATCGGTCACGACCAAGTGCGTTAGTCCTATCAGTTGACACGGACTGTGGCATTGTTAGATCACAAGTCACCTGAACCACTTAGAACTTACGAGGTTCGACCCTTGGGGTTTGTATATAGCTACTGAGATATATATGTCTTGATGGAAACTAGATTTCCGAGTCCATATATACCGTAGTATAAGATAGGAGGGAAGAATTGATAAAATAGTGCCGCTTAAGATATTCACTATATCAGCGATCTAGAGCTTAAGCTTAACACTATAATCACATTAGATATAAGAACTAGATAACTATAGCTAAACGGGAAAATATACTATCTGCTAATAAACTCCTTCCTCCCCTGTCTAGTGCCCCCGGTAAAAGGCCGATAAAATACAACAAGTCAAAATTTTAATTGGTCCGAATATTCACTTGCTGAGGAGACCGCGCAACTCCAAATTGAAGAAAGGAGTAACATCGAATCATTAATATTAGAGGGTAGTCGAATTGGTAGAAGCCGCTCATGGTCGTTCTTGTCCTCCTTTAAACTAGAGAGAGAAACCCCCAAATTTGCTCCAAGCCCAAGGATTACCTCATTACCTGTAGATTAATATATCTCTTTTTGACACTTGACGAATCTATGAACAGGAAGTAAATGATTTGATTGCCCGGCTGAAGCTGCTCCAAACCACTCTCAATTTGCAACTATTGAAATGATACCAGCCTGGCTTGGGACAGGAAGTCCTCTAGACCTCAGCTTGCTAACCCGTTTAGTTCTTTTCTTTGAAGACAAATTTCCCCAATTTTCATACAGGTTTAAGTCCGAGCATGAGATCCTCGCTATGTGGCCCTGAGCAGGAGCCTCTTGTAATATTTCGGCATTAGGCGTATCTCTGGGTAACAAAGAGGCACACAGCCTGCCGCCAGCATCAACAGGCACTCGGGAAAAGGTCCGAAGTTCGCTATCCCCTTCAGCGGGGAACTCGTTGGGGACAGCCTCAGGCTCGAGCTCGGGGGCAGGCTCAGGATCTTCGGGACAAGGCTCAGGCTCGAAGGCAGACTCAGGCTCAGGCTCGGAGACAGGCTTAGGCTCAGGCTTGAAGGCATACTCGGGCTCAGGGACAGGCTCAGGCTCTTCGGGGACAGGAGATTCATTTGAGATAATGCCGTTCGGTATCCTCACTAACGATACAACAAAAAGTCGGGTCAGCCTGATTACCGTATCGTTAATTTGTTGGAGGTGACTTACCGTGCTGATATTCCATGTAAGATATGTAAATAGATAGTATCTCGAAAATCATTTTCATCACCGCATTATCAAACCGATGGTCTTGGCCGATAATATCGTAAAATCCGCGTAAACCAAACTCTGGATCATACGGCTTTACTAATCGCTGCAGGTTTCCTTGAATGTAACCTAGAAGCCAAGTTTCACCTTCGGGGAGGCTTGAAAACACGTCCCTCGTGACCCGCAGTATTTCAAGAATAGGAAGCTCCTTATCTAAGTGCTGCATCTTTTGCTGAGCAAGAACTTCAAGACCAGTAAGGCCCCAATTTCTTGACGTATGGTATACTAAAACGCTCGTCTTGTATTCTCTGGCGAGATCTAATATGTCTTCGTTAAGAGTCTCGTAGCCGCCTGTGTATAAGAAGTGCACTAAGGTATGCCTAGCGTCCTTACTAACACCAGACATAGTAATACTTGATAATCTAAGAAATGGAGGGGCGAATCTTTGGTAATCCCGAAGGAAATAAGTGGGAATGCCATAATGCTTACTCCCTATAATAAGGGTAATAAGAGGTAATTCGTAGGGCTAATAAATAGGTTAGAAAAGGCTGATTGCAACTAATTCAAAGGACTCACGATGATAAAGGCCCATGATAGTCAATCATAGGAGAGATCTCTGGTGTGAGGGGTCGTGCTGGCACCTTATTCGACTTGGCATGCTTCACTTTCTTTATTCCCATGTTTCAGTCGTTAACTTTGCCGACTATCAAGTGACTCTCGGGAGATTTTCTAAGAAATGTATGGAAGACAAAGGTGAGAGAAAATCTGACTATATATAATACAGGCAGGTAGTAGGGGAGAAGCGGGGGAATGCAAGTATGAGTTGTCCTGCAGAGTGGCCGGAACACGTCATCTGTGCAGTGAATAGCAATTAAGTGTCAATTATTAAAATGCAGTATGAGTCAGTAGAAGACCTGGTACGAATGACTGCTTTCTCTTCGAGCCTTGATGTCCATAGATCATGGCGATGGCTTATCCGACAAGCTTACGTGTGGTGCTGATGATCGCCCGGGCCGTGAACGGAACCGGGCCGACGTGGGACTGTCCCACTTCGCTCTAACATGGGAAAAAGAATCAGCGGCTAGAGTAGGAACGAGTGGAGTAAATGAGCTGTATGTGATATAGTCGAATAGCGAGCAAGGGAGCTATATTCGATCAATTGTCTTCAATGATAACCCCCATGATAGTGGCGTCCATCTACACTTATCTTTCGACTCAAGATTAATGTCTTTCCCGAGTAAGAGCTCAGCGATAGCTTCCGTGATGAAATCATCAAAACAACACACCTATAAGAAAAAAATCAGTATGGGAGGGGAAGGACACGTCAGCGGTTCAGGGGTGTGCAGGACATAGGTACAGGATAGTGTGTTTATTTAGGTCTAGAAAGACTCTGAAAGAGTGAAAGAGTATATTTTATAAAGTCAAACATATTCGCTACTCTGTATCTGGTACTGCGCTTGATCTCGGTGTTTTCGCAAGTGGCTCACCCTATCCATAGTGAACTAATATACTATTCGATCTGGGCGTCCGTTGAGAATTGTTACGCCCTCCCTCCATCTAAGCGCGGCGGTGTCACCTGACGATAAGCTGCAAACTTTGGCCCCCTCTTTCTTTCAGCCAAGAGTTAGACAAAGACCCTTTCAAAGACGTTCATGCGATGAACTGTAACATGGGATCAAAATCATTCCTCGGCAGCAACTATGGCATCCAGGTTGGAGATAATTATGGACGGATTGATGCGAATTTTCATTTACCTCCAGGTCAGTCAAGAACCGAATAAGGTTATGGCCGTTTCATTTATTAACCATCACTTGCAACGCCAGAGCGGCCGGAGACTCCTCCTAGCCCCTTACAGGATGTTCCGTTCCCGCGCAATGCAGACTTCGTTACTCGCAACACGTTGCTTCCCTGGATTCACGAGAAAAGCTCAGTGCCGGCGTCAAGGATAGCGTTGGTCGGCCTCGGTGGTGTCGGGTAAGTACAGAGAAGCCATTGTGCGATATGTTCCTAAAATTTAATAGGAAGACGCAGCTTGCTATCGAGTACTGCTACCAGGTTCTATCGCAATCGCCTGTGACATGGGTTTTCTGGGTTCATGCAAGTAATATGATTCGGTTTGAAGAAGGGTTCCGAGCCATAGCGGACCGGGTCAAAATCCCAGGGCGCCAGGATCCCCAGGCAAATATATTCAAATTGGTTGAAGACTGGCTCTGGGATAAAAAGAGAGGGAAGTGGCTTCTAATTATTGATAACGCCGATGACGATGGTTTTCTGTGTAAACCCCCAACGACTGGGACGAGGAGCCAGTTCAACTTGAACTTGACAAAACCGCTCTTGGAATACCTTCCGAAGAACACGAATGGATCGATTATCTTCACGAGTCGCAGTCGGGAGATTGCAGCGAAAATGGTCGATGATAAGAACCTCATCGAAATTAGGCCAATGGAAATGTTCGAGGCATTGGAGCTGCTCCAAAGAAAGCTTGAACAACCAGGGGGAGACCAAGAAAGTCGAAAATTAGTGAAAGCGTTAGAGTTTATGCCACTAGCGATCATACAGGCCGCTCGCTATATCCAAAAACGCAGCTATTCGGTATCGCAATACCTGGAAGTCTTCCAAGAAAGTGACCGTGAGGCGATAAGGCTTCTTAAAAAAGAAGCAGGTCACGTCCATCGGGACTGGGAGGCAAAGAATTCAATCATGGTGACGTGGCAAATATCATTCGATTATATACGGCAAACAGAGCCTTCTGCTGCCGAGTTGCTTTCTTTGATGAGCTTTTTCGATCGACAAGGAATACCAGAGATACTTATTCGGCCTCAACCGAATGTCAAATGTATATCACGTTCGAACCCTCAGAGTGATTCCAGTGAAGGGGAAACATCTGAGTCTGACACAGGCGCCACTTTCAAAGATGACATCGAAACACTGGAGGATTATTCATTTATCTCTAGCAGTAACGATGGGCTCTTTACGATACATCGGCTAGTGCAGCTATCTACCCGTACGTGGTTAAGGTCTCATGGGAAAATACATCACTGGAGAGAGAAATGCATCAGCAATTTATTTCGCGAGTTTCCTAATGGTCTATATAAAGACTGGGCGAAATGCCAGCTCCTTGTTCCTCACCTTCGATCAGTGATGTCTCAACGACCGAACTCACCTGAATCTCTACGGCAATGGGCAACTCTACTTCTCAAAGGCGCATGGTATGCGTCACAGCGCGGTGACATCGCTGATGTAAGGGAAATGGCATCAAAGTCAAGAATCGAAAGGTTGGCTTTGTCAGGTGAAGAGCATGAAGAATTTCTTGATAGCACAGATATGTTGGCAACAGCATACTCGCTTGAGGGTCTATGGAAGGAGGCAGAAAAGCTCTTTTTACAAGTATTAGAGACTCGCAAGATAAAGCTTGGCCATGATCATCCTAATACGCTGAGGAGTATGGCTAACGTCGCGGTGGCGTACCGGAACCAGGGTCGGTGGGGTGAAGCCAAACAGATTCAGCTTCAAGTGGTGGAAACGAGTAAGGCTAAGCTCGGCGACGATCACTCCGACACGCTAAGGAATATGGGCAACCTAGCGGTAACGTACCGGAGCCTGGGCCAGTGGAAGGAGGCAACGCAGCTCCATGCACAGGTCATAAAGACTTATAAGACCAAGCTCGGCGACGATCACCCCGACACGCTCAGAAGCATGGCCAACCTGGCATCGATACACTGGAGCCAGGGCCGAGCGGAAGAGGCCGAGCAGCTCGATCTATATGTGGTAGAAAAGAGCAAGACCAAGCTCGGCGACGATCATCCCGACACGCTACGTTGTATGAGCAACCTAGCATCGACGTACTCGGACCAGGGCCGATGGGAAGAGGCCGAGCGGCTCCAGACACAGGTGATTGAGATTCGTAAGACGAAACTCGGCGAACAGCATCCCGATACGTTGATAAGTATTGCCAACCTAGCATCGACGTACTTAGACCAAGGCCGATGGGAAGAGGCCGAGAAGCTCCAGATACAGGTGGTAGAGATCTACGAGATGACACTCGGCGAATATCACCCTGATACGTTGATGAGCATTGCCAACCTAGCATCTATGTACTCGAACCAGGGCCGACTGGAAGAGGCCGAGAAGCTCAACGTTTATGTGATAGGGATACGCAAGACAAAACTTGGCAGCGATCATCATGACACGCTGACGAGCATTGCCAACCTAGCATCAGCGTATTCGCACCAGGGTCGATGGGAAGAGGCTGAGCAGCTCTTTGTGCAGGTGATAGAGATTCGCAAGACGAAACTCGGCGAACACCATCCTATGACGTTAATGAGTATTGCCAACTTAGCATCTGTGTACTCGAACCAGGGCCGACTGGAAGAGGCCGAGAATCTCAACGTTTATGTGATAGGGATACGCAAGACAAAATTTGGCAGCGATCATCATGACACGCTGACGAGCATTGCCAACCTAGCATCAGCGTATTCGCGCCAGGGCCGATGGGAAGAGGCCGAGCAGCTCCTTATACAAGTCATAGAAACCCGCAAGATGAAACACGGTAGCGATCATCCTGGCACATTGACGAGTATGGCCAACCTAGCCGTGAGCTATATGAGCCAGTGCCGATGGGAAGAGGCCGAGCAGCTCCTTATACGAGTGATAGAAACCCGGAAGACAAAAATTGGCGGCGACCATCCTCACACGTTAACGAGTATGGCTAACTTAGCCTCGACGTACCGTAAACGAGGCCGACAGGAAGAGGCCGAGCAGCTCGACGTATATGTGATCGGAATACGCAAGACAAAACTTGGCAGCGATCATCCTGATACGCTGACAAGTATTGTCAATCTAGCGTCGGAGTACTTGGACCAGGGCCGATGGAAAGAGGCCAAGCAGCTCCTTTTGCAGGCGAAAGAAACTCGCAAGATGAAGCTCGGCTCACCCTCACATGCTGACGAATATGATCAATCTGGCATCGACATCTTAGACCAGGGCCGGTAGGAAGAGGCCGAGTTGCTAGACATGATGGATGTTCGCAAATCTTGTCCCGGTCATATCCTTTGACAACTACTGAACCCATACATCACTTTGATTGCTTCAAGGTCCAGTCTCGGTGAACTTGTGTTGAGTGAACTATAGATGCTGCAGACACGCAGCCAGTGTGATTCTGGATGGCCGAGACTCACTCAACGGGCCAATGCGGCTTAGTTGGTACCCATATCTTCGAGCATCACAGGCTCTTACTCGTCAAATTCATGTGCCATCTTGTCAGCTTTTCACATTCTCAAGCCCTGGGGTAATTCGGTGTTCAAAGGCAGGTAGTCGGGGCGGATAATCGAGGTGGTTGGATCTGATTGCGTTCCTCCCCATGTCGGTGAGTTGATAGTGGGTGGCTTCCAGCGAACTTAGATTCGGGAACAAGTTTGATTCTTAGTACTAGAGAGTTGTGATCAAAACATGTCTGTGAGAAGAAAATTAGTATGAGAGGGGAAGGACGCGTCAGCGGTTTAGGGGGGTGCAGGATCTTCAGGTGTAGAATAGTGGTGTTCAGGCCGGCAAGAGGGGACTTCCTAACGAATCAAAAAAAAAAACTGGTGAACAAAAACATACAACAGTGAGGATTCGCTGGTGGTCACCCACCCAACTACTAACTCACCGGCGTGTGGCTTAAGTACGGCTGAGCGGACGGGAAGCCCTGTTTTCCACATCCTATGGTCGTATGTATCATGTTATTTGTCGAAGGGAACTATAGAATGCAAATAGTTGAGTTGTGAAAAGGGGAGCATCAACTACCAAGATAGAATAGGGGTGAAACCCGGGTGAGAATCCTCCGAGCCACAGCAGCCAAGAAAGAAAGATAACGCCAATCACGGACTTCTCATGTGGAACAATGATCCTCCGAAACTTAATTCGCGAATTCATCGAATGCGATAAACAAAACAGTTTAGTCCCATCACCCGGACATCTACTCTACTTACGTTACCTACACTTTAAAGATCAGTTCCAATTGGGTGTTACCAAACAACGGAGAACGAAAGGTTGATGCGAACTGTGGAACTGCCCCACGAGAAACCCAGAAGCCCCAATCAACCATGAAGAACATCATCGGAGCCACGCTGGTGACAGCCGTTACAGCTACAGCGACTAGCACTTCTGCTCCGACATCGGCCCCAACTGGATCTAGCTATGCATCGGGATTTGACATGACCAAAAGCTGGGCCAATCTCAGCCCCTATAGGGACGCAGATAGCTTCGGCATTCCTAGCGGTGTGCCGCAGGGATGTGAACTGTCCCAGGTACATGTTCTGCATCGCCACGCGCAGCGATTCCCCACGGATTACCCGCTGGACGGGGAGGGAATGACCGACTTTGCCGCCAAGTTGACCAATTACAGCAAGGCTAACCCAGACAAGACTGTGGCTGTGGGTCCTTTGAAGTTCCTGAACAACTGGGACTATGTTCTTGGCGAGGACACTCTTATGGAGAATGGTGCTGCCACCGAGGCTACATCCGGTGCCAACTTTTGGATCAAGTACGGAAGACTGTTGTACCGTGCCGGACGTGAGAATGTGGCTGCTTGGAGCTCATCTCTTAACGTTTACGCCAACGGCACAGACCGCCCAACACCCGTGTTTCGCACTACCTCCCAAGCACGTATTTTGGAAAGCGCACGTTGGTGGCTCAGTGAGTGGAACTCTCATCTCATTCGTCAGTCCCAAATAACCAGCTAATCTTCGACTAGGCGGCTTCTTTGGCAACAGTGGAGGCAACAGCTCTTACGACCAGTATAATCTTGTCGTGATTCCCGAGCAGGGTGATTTCAACAACACTCTTGCTTCTTACGAAACATGCACGTTTGATTATTTGGAAGGGTGAGCGAAAATTTCTCCAACAGTGAATACTTAACCATGAAACCCGTATTAACGAAAATAACAGCGACAACGCTGCTGCGATCTTCATTCCTCGTTACACGAAGGATGCTCGTACCCGTCTGTCCTCTTACTTCCCTTCCGACTTCAACCTGACCAGCATGGACGTTCTTGCCATGCAGAACCTCTGTGTATACGAGTACACCAGTCTCGGCGGCTCATCATTCTGCTCGCTTTTCACCGAGCAAGAGTGGAAGGACTTCGAGTACAACATCGACGTGCAGTACTATGGAGACTATGCCTACGGCTCGCCCAGTGGTCGCGCCCAGGGCATCGGCTACGTTCTAGAGCTCGCCGCTCGCCTCGAGCAAAAGCTTATCAACTCAAGCGATACAAGCATCAACTACACCTACACTAATAACGAAGCCCAATTTCCATTTGGCCAGCCCTTCTATATGGATATGTCTCACGATGATATCATCTTGTCTGTGATCAACGCTCTTGGTTTCGACTACTTCAAGTATGGTCCCAAGGGATTACCCGTTCACCTTGACCATGCGCCTGAGCGCAACTTCTCTCTCAGCCAGATGACACCCTTCGGTGCGCGATTCATTTCTGAGATCTGGACTTGCCCTCGTGATGTGTCATTCGATGATTTGGACCCTGTTCTCTACACCAACCCTACCATCAACACGACTGCCAAAACCACGGAGTACATTCGTTTTGTGCTTAACAACTCTCCGCTCCCACAAGATGGACTTATCGGTTGTGAGAATTCCAGCAATGGTTTCTGCCACCTTGATAAGTTCTTGCGTGGTGTGCCCGCTCTGAAGGAAAAGGCCCAGTTCCAGAAGGCATGCTTTGGTAACTATACCACCGGAAGCCAGGTTGGAGATGGTGCTCCTGAATCTTAGATTGAGCTAAGAGGGCGGTCGCTACATAAGTCCTTCTTAACATGCTCTTGTACATATATTGTTTCCCTATACTAGATGGATGTTGAGGCCTGATCCCTCGGCTGTCAGCCCTGCCTCAGTTCTGTATATAGATAGTTGGTTGGGAGGTTCCCTTGTTTGTTGAGAGAGAACCCTAGAGTTCAGCTACCACGTCAGTATTGTTGACTTAGATAGCTTCCAGAGATACTTTCTTCCTATAATAATACACATATGGTTTCTTCCATCCTCTCGTCTCATTAGTATATATCATGTTAATTGTAGGAGAGAATCATAGAAAGATACAATGTTGATGGGAAGTCGAAAGACCAGATTTTGTCTATTCGCACGTACTCAAGTTGTATATATAATCAAAATTATATAGTCGGTGCAGCCGGATCATTTTTTCTGAAAGTCTGCTCGTTTCCTAACATATTGCCGAAACGGGCAACTCCAAGCGTGGCTGAGCGTCTATGTTGTATATGTAAAACCTAGAATACAGAGCTGGTGGTACATCTTATCTGATTTCAAGATTACAGAGTGGAATAAATATAAAACATTAGGAAGGGTAATATCAAGGCAACCGCACCCCCAGTTCTGTACATACAATTTATCGACCGACAAACTTGAGCTCCAAATATCTTGCCGGTAGATAAGTCAACGCGGTCACAACGAATGTAAACTCGTTGGCAACATCACCGCCAGCATCTCCGATCGTCGCAGCAAGGGGACCGATAAACCAAGTCTCATCCATGCCCATGCACCACGCCACAACCCCAAGGGAAAACGCCACACTCGCGCCAATTCCAAGCGGAAGCCTAGCGGGATCGTTCCATCCTTCGAGATCATAGTTGTCAAAGTTACCCTTGCGGAAAATATAGTGTTCCTGGAACAGGATAATGGCATAACTTGTGCACCAGTATCCCAGCAGACTCAAGAAATTTTGAAGGTATTCGTTCAGCTTTTGCCGACCACCAATTGACAACGCGAGGATACAGGCAAAGCAGAATAATGTCCACAGAGACCGAGGAATGCGAGCGAAGGGTCGGGCAAGTTGCTGGAAGGAGATGGCGGAACTATAAATACTAATGACGTTGACGTTGATGCCAGACAAGACAAGGAGAGTAAGGAGGAACTTGGCGAATCCGCGAGGATGAAGCATCTCTTGAATGAGATAGCCGATTCCTTGGTCGTAGGCGGCGGACCAGTCGGGCTTGGTGTTCAAAGCAGACGCGACCATGCAGCCAGCGACCATGCCGATCGAGGTGGGAATCGAGATACCAAAGGTCGTCATGAGGAAAACCTTCAAACGACTCGTGTTGGCAGGATAGTGGACATAATAGTCGCTAGCCATTGTGCACCACGAGGCACTGGATCCGTAAACAACGGCCATTAAACTGAGAACAGCACCGGCGAAAGAGGGACCAGTCACGGTAGCCGGGGCTGCATTGTCTGCATATTCACCGGTCTCACCGTAGATGATCAGGAAAATAACCAAGAATACCATCCAGGCCCATCTCTCGTAAATCAAAATAGCTTTCAACCCGACGCAAGAAATGAACAGGGCCACGACAGCCAAGATAACAATTCCAAGAATCAAAGAGACGTGGCCATCGGAAACTGCTGTCAACGCTAGACCTCCAGTGATACATGCGACAGCAGCCCATCCCATTTGCTGGATACCGTTCAACAAGGCGACCAGCTTATTAGGCCACCAACCAAAGCTATACCGACTAACACTGATTTGACGCAATCCAGTCACAGCGCCGAAAGTCGCACAGAATCCACTCAGCGATGCAGCCAAGATGGAAACAAAGATGGTAATGAGGATCGATTGTTTCATAGTCAGGCCGAATTCCCAGCCAAGGAAGCCAGTCGCAAAGCAGGAGGTGTTCATCGTACCACTCGCCCACAGAGCCGCCATTGATATCTCCTCCACCCAATGGACCTCTCTTTTATCTTCAGCACGCTTGCGCTCAATCGCATCGGACTCTATACCGAGTTTCTTATCCAGCTTAGCCTCCAGGGCGCGGATCCTAGCCAGGATACCGGTCTCGTGAGGGGCCGCATCGTCAAGTGAAACTACCTCGGGCGAACCATGTTTTTCAGTTGGCTGCTGGATTGTTGCAAGGCCTTTCTCCGGATCGTAGGCCATGATTCCTGGTGGATTGCGAAGCAGCGATGGGAAAACAAGTGACACTCTGTGCGCACCTTGGGAATCGCTGAATTTTTAAGGCTGTGGGGGAAAAGATAAGCCTTGTATGGGAGAAGATTTCCCAGCTCCACCCCGGCGCTGTTTCCTGATTTATTCCAAAGTTGGTTAGCGGGACCGTTACAGTGGCCCCATGTAACTGGTTACTTTGAAGCTTGGTTTCCTTTCGGTTGTTTCCTATCAACACACGCCACACGGGCCCCTTGGTTATTGGGTGGAAACCGACGGATTCCGTTTATCAAATGTAACCAGAATCGCTGGATCTTGTGGTAAATCTATGTGCTATTTTATGCGACATTAAAAATATTAGCCTATGTTCTAGGCTGAGCAGGCTAAAAGGAGAACCTATATATATACGAGTTATATCGATGATCGGAAATAATGGTGTACGGCAATATCCGTGGACGCGTAAGAAGGGGATCATGAGTTTTCTCTTTTTTTCTTTCTTTTTTTTTTCCAAACTATAGGACCTCCTCTGGGGGAATTGTGAGGGCGGTGTGGTAGCGCTTTTCATAGTATATTAACAGTCTGATTGTCTCTATCTAATAGAAAACTAGGTATTATCTTTTAGAGCTTTGCATATACTCTCGATTTTTCTAGTCGGAAGTTACAGTTTTTATTCGTTTCGTCAATGACAAGCCTTGCCCAGAACCTTGGCTCGGCTAAGCTAATCTTACCCGCTTCCCAGGACATGGATCTCATGAACCTTGGAAGCCACGTGAAGCCACGTGATACGGCACACGCAGTGCGAAAATCCCTCTCCGGAACAGGAGATTATATGGAACATCCTTAACACTAGGAAACAAAATACAAGGTAGAGTCAAGGCCGGGGTGAGATATTTATCAACCTTAATTTGTAGGCGGGTGGAGACGTCTTATCACCTTGGGTAAGAATTGCCACCCCACTCTCCACCTCTTATCATCTCGGTATCCAGAATTCTCACCTATATCGCCCGCACTCACTATAGAGTGCTGCTTACGTGTTAACGCCGCGCTGAGAATTGGCCATGCAGGATAAATAGCTTAAGTACGGCTGAGCGGACGGGAAGCCTTGTTTTCCACACCTTATGGCCACATGTATCTAGCTACGTGTGGCAGAGGATTATATACGGAGCAGTCAAAGGTTATATATAGAAAAGTCTTGTACACAGAATATGTATTTTGTACCATCTTGGTATACACCTAAAAAAGACGTCTAAAAGACCATCTCAAAAGACCACTAAAAAGACATGACAAGGGCGCATAAGCGGCCGACTATTCCTGTGCACATAGGTCGAGAAAGACATTTAAGTAAATTGTCCATATTGGTCATTTGGTCCGTCGTATTACTCATATCTACATGATTCTATACAAACATAAAGGTGGCCGTAAACATCGCTGCGGCCAATGCCATGAGGCCCTGCGCGCCAGCCGATTCCTTCGTCAACAGTCCGCTGGCAGCTCCGGTATGGTTTGCTGACCCCTTGACTGCAGTTGGGGTATCCCCCAGTCCAAATGGCAGTCCCTGGTAGCCAAACGTCAGGTTCTGGGGAATGGACTGATTGTGGCAGTGACCATTCGCAATATCCAAGTTGGTCAGGTCAGCGGGGTTCAGGAAGAACATGTACTTCGACTGTTTTATGTCCTTGAATCCGGAGGTGTCGTATGGGAACTTGTCGCCCGGATCCGTTGCCGAGGTGTTGCGGAGGAAGATGCACTGGACTTGATCGGGAAAGTCGGTGGCCAGTTTTGGGTAGTCGCGCATGACGTCGCTGTTGCTGGTGTCTGCCACTAGGACAAACTTGCGTTCCGGGAAGGTTTCGAAGATCTTTTGCAATAAGAATTTGCGAATCGACAGAGTAGCAGACACGTCGCTGAAGTTGAGAGGACGGGTGTCGAAGGAGCCACCCGGGTAATTGGTGTAGATGAACTCCATATAGTTTCTAGTAATCTGCTCGGGGGTAGTGGTCTAAAATGACTATTAGTATTTTGAGTAAGTTGTAACCACAGGAGACTTACAAGGTAGTGGAAATGCGTATCGGGGAGGCTGATGGACCAGTTGCGATAAATCTCCGGCATGTTCTCCCAAGATGTGAACGGACGAGCGAAAGAATTGAGTAATCCTTGTTCCGGTTGGTAAATTTTGGTGACACGCAAAATATCATCAATATCAGAAATGATCGTGAGTCCGGTTGGAGGCACAAGATAGGCTGTGGAATTTCCGATACTTGCGCCCTCAACATGAGTGTCCAGTCTCTGGATCGCGGAGGTTTCATTTCCCGCAGTAAGGCCATTGCTGTCAATCGGCACAAAGGTGTCGAAATCACCTTCAACCGTGGTGTTGTATGGAAGAGTGATTTCTTGCGTACCACCTGTTGTGTTGGATGATCCACCGCCGCCTGACTGTCCACTGGATCCCTGACTCGCTGCAGGCTTCAGGTGGATCTTGTTCACGGCAACTTCTGGTTGCTGCACAACAAAAATTTCGGCAGTCAGGTTACGTGCCTGGGCCTGCTGGGATTTAGGAAGGTCTGAGATACTAGTGTTGACGAGGAAGATATCGGCCAAATCGTTCAATTTCGAGACTGAAGTGTTCGGCTGCTTATAGACGTTTCCGTGGAAGCGAACGTTCCACCCTGATTTGGTCCAATTGGCATAAGGGTCGATGTTCAACACATTTGTTGGTAATGCTTTCAATTCGGAGCTGTCCAATCCGAGGGAGCTCACAACGGCATCTCCAGTCGGGAACCCCTGGAAGAAATTGGGCACCCCAGATGCGACCCATGAAGGTAGACCAGACCCAATGTCCGAAAGGACATTGCCGATATCAGATTCAACGTCGCTCAAGATGTTTCGGCCAACAATGGGAGAAGGATTATGTTCGACCGGGGAAGGTGTAATGACGGGGTCGGGCGGGGCGACACTGTTGGCGAAAGCTGTGGGTGCGGGGGAAGCAGAGGTAATTGAGAGAATTGAGGCCTGTACAAGGCTATGTGCAAGGGTGTACCTCATTGTTTCCAAGTTTGCTGTAGAATGGAGGATAAATAACGAACGCTCCCAAAGAAACCACACAACAGGCGGCAGCGATCAAAACCTTGGAAAGGAAGTCGCGAGGGTATAGAAGGGATGAAAATGTAAGAAACTAAATTCTGCGAAATTCAATCTATTTAAAAGATCCAAACAAGGTCCAAACAGGGTCCAAAAGTCTTCAAAGGGGAAATTAACAGGGAATATCCCTTGACGTCATTATGGGGCTCCACTATTTGTTTCCGACTATACTACGGAGTACTCCGTAAGACGTCCACGGATATTATCTTCGATGATCGCACCTAAGTAGGTACTTTGTAGGGTAGCTCTACGTATGATTACTCCCGATACCTAAATCCTCTTGGTTTGTTTTTCTAGAGTTCTTAGTTCCTTCCTCCACTTACATCCAGTTCAAAATTTCTAGTATAGCAGAGGCTACAAAGCTAAAAATCCTTCTTAAAGTTCCGATGGAGATGTTCACAAAATATGAAGTTCAGGGAATCAAGAGCCAAGGGGGAGCTTCCTGTTGGAGAAACTAGATCAGACCCTCAACTTATAGTCTTGAACAAAGAAACGCTTCACTTCTCACCGCTGGACACCCTGCTTTCGATGGTTTGAGCTCTATGTTAGGTTTAGTTTCCCCTACGGCTGTATATGTCAAAGGTTATACATAGAAAGTGCTTTTTTTACTGCCTTCGTACACACCCAAAAAAGACCACTAAAAAGACATTACAAGGCCGCATAAGCGGCCGTCTATTCTTGTACATATCTCAACGAGAAAAGCGTCTACACTTGTAAAGCTAATAGGTTTGGGGTTTTGCGGTATTGACGAAGTACGTGGTTTGATTTATACATGGACGGTTTATGCCACAAAACCTCACTTTTTTCACCCTATCTATTATTTCTTCTCCCCCTATACGTATACGGCATGGCTCCGTTGGTTAGGGTCTACAATGCGTTCAACATCGCCACAATTTAAGCTGACCGATAAGATTTAATGAAATGATAGGCCTCTAGAATGTAAATAATAACGCCGTCAACATTGTTCAACGCATTCTTATGTTGCCGCTTCGGGCGGTTGGTACCGGACTTCGCTTCGATGTCTTGATGACTTTGTCGCCGTACTCTGCACCCCCGATCATCCAACCTTCTTCTCCGATTCGTGGCAAATATCGATTGGATAAGACTTGACGGCCATTTTGAACACCTAAATGTGATATGGAAGAATGAGTAATGATTATCTTATAAGGCTATATATGGACAACGGGACAGTCATCTGGGTGTGGACAGGATGTTGACAATTTGCTTAAATAAATGGATCTCACGGCTCTAGTAAAATATTTTCTCCGGTGGTAGAATATTCCTAAATGTGCAAAGGTTGATACCTTTTCTTTCACGGAAAGTATAAGATTGCTCTCGACACCTGGGCCGAAACTCCATAGTTAGTTCATCTACTTAACCTGATTGACACAAAATATTCTACCCTTCAACTATTTCTCAACCTCAGTTCCTTTTTTCATTCACAAAGCATCCCCAAGCTACCTCACTCACGGCCTTATAATGTATTTCGTTATTCCCACGTGGCTTATGTCCACCTTTAAGATTTGGAAGTGCGAGAAAAACAGCCGCGAAGTACAAGCTTTGTTTGATGAGATGGATTCCACCTTCGCAAGGTTGGAGCGACAGGAACGTGCTATACGTGAAGAGAATGATAAACGTATCCAAGAGCTTGAAGAACAACTTCAAGCAGACGCCAACCGGTCGATTTTATCTAGCGTGAGCAGTATGTGTGCATCAGCATTTGGTCGCTCCTCAGACAAATAAAAGACCCGCCAAAACCAGGTTTTGCTAGAGTACCTGGGGTCGCTCTCAATTTTCTAATTTCTGCATTGCTGTCCACCCAAATTACCATCACACCAATGAAACGATGGCACTTCCATGTTTAGCAACCTACAGATTGCACTCAGGGGTTTCGTGGGCCAATCCATGGGGAAGTATTGCTACATGTCCCTATAGTTTTATTACTCTATAAGATTGTAAGATGTCTGTCTTATCATAATCCATGGGATAGCAGCATCCGGGACTTCCAGATTGCCTAAAAAGGATAACACAATGTAAATATTGGAAGCCATGACCTATAAATTTATATTGAAAAACAGAATTTCCCAGGCTGTATACCATACTTCTTTGGTAGATATTTAGCTACTCTTTCAAGCAAGACACCAATCGTACAATTGGTTATTGGTATGCGTGTCAAAGTATGATCTTCCTCCTGGTTTCGGCGATTCATGCCTTGTACTCGGGTGGTGGAGCCGAAGCAATCGGTGATGTCGGCAGTGAGGTGCCCTTTGACTGCGTAGCTGCATGGTTACGCAATATCATTCTGGTCTTTGGATTACTGGAGTAAGACTCGGGGGTATAGCCGTCCTTGTCCTTTGCATCAACTGAAGCGCCATGCTCAAGTAGAAGCTTGATAATCTCAGTAGACCCAGTGACCCATCCCCTGTTCTCGGCGGTGATCGCCACATGGAGGGCCCGACGTCCTTGGTTGTCTTTCAACTCAATATCCGTGCCGTGATTCAAAAATATTCGAACCATCTCAATCTTTCCTTCGCTGACAACCCTATGGAAAAGCAGCTGCTTGTGGCGATCGCAAGTCTTACTCAGTTCTGGATATCTGCGTAAGAAGACTTCCACATTCCGCTCATGACCTTTCTCAACTGCGTATGCGAAAGGCGTGGTTCCCGCGTAGTCTTTGGAGAACACTTCCAAGCTGGGTCCGGTCATCCGCTCCCATAATGTTCGAGTCAAAGCCTTGTCGTGGTTTAGGAGAAGCTCGCAGACATCAGGATGTCCCTTTGCAGCTGCCAGGTGCAGCGCTGTTTCGTCACCATTGTTGCCCAGGGTGGGGGTATCGCAATCCAGAAACAGTTGAACTATTTCTGTATGACCTAAGGCTGCAGCAATGCGAAGGAGTCTACATGTCTCCTTTTCTTTTGTCTCACTTGTAGGAGGATCACACTCAAGGAGCAAGCGAACAATATCATGGTGACCTGCTCTTACTGCGAGGCGGAGCGGAGTTGCGCGGTTGCCATCCTCGATCCGAGGTGATGCATTCTTCTCGAGAAGAAGACGGGCAATATGCCAATGACCACTTTTTGCTGCATTATGAAGCGGCGAAGTTCCGACCTCGTCCACGGTGTTCGGATCTGCGCCGCCTTCTAAGAGCGCCGTGACAAGATCGAGTCGGCCATGATCAGCCGCTTCAATGATGTTTTCAGAGGTTTGGGGATCTTTGCCTTTTGATTTTTCAGCCATCTTGAGACACACAGCTTAACGTCAAGAATGAAATTGGGTGGAATGTCTAATCTCGTTATACCGGGGTTTGGGGCGTTTTTAGCGTGCCAAAGTCGACTTAGCCCATTCTAGTACAAATAAGCGAAACTATCGATCTCGGCGGAGTACGGAGTAAGGAGCGGGATATTTGGGTGAGCCATGTATAAATCCAGTAAAAATTGGCGGGTTATGTGAGTGGGAAGTATGAACTGTTTTTAGGCAGCAGTGGCCTTCCTATTCTTCTTGGTTTAAGCTGAATTGTGATATAGAATGGATGCAATAAAGATGCCGAGGCAAAAGCTGCCAAGAGGCTGAGTGTTTCAGATGGGCAAGGCGATCCAATCATAACCTACCCAAGTTCAGCTGAGCGGGTTAGTGCAGCCATCCTATTTGAGTATACATATCGCACTCTTATCCCATATTCCTCTTTATTGTTATGTCAACTACATACGACCATAGGGGGTGAGAAATAGAGCTTCCGTTCGCTTAGTCGTATCCATAATTGTGCACGTGCCGTACCGCGTGGATTCACACGTGAATATCAGAAAGATATTGTTGAGAGCATCTCCTTGGATATCTAGTTTGTCATGCTACCTAACATTTAAGAAGGTGCTTTCTAGTCTTTTGTACGGAGTAGAAGATCAATCTTTCTTCTCTCCTGCTTGCGCTCAAGTCAGGTCATGCCCCCGAAAGCGGCTAACCCCGCTTCTGCCTACGCCAAGCCAACGCCCAGGAGAGAACATGTTGATTTCACCGCTTTGAAGCTTATTTGTGCTTCCTTGCCCAATCTTGCGGGATTTGATGAGCGCAATTTACCCGTGCGAGAACTTCTGAATGTTATTCCTTCCTCTTTGGGGACATTGTCTCTCCACGTCAACGAGGGCGGAAACTTCAGTGGAGCTATAGATCAGTTGGCGGAACTGGCTGCCTAGGAGAGCTTCCCTCAATAGGCTGCGATACATATTGAATACCGCCAGCTCAGGGAGCTGGATCAGTTTGTACTGTTTGGATGGTTGCAGGGGAGGTGTCAAGAGGCTGGTGTTTTCTGCCTTCCTTATAACGCAGGAGGACGGGTACAAGGGGAGAAGCATATGATGCGAGTTATTTGGCCCTATACCTAGGCAATGAGGCTTGCTTACGACCTTTAAGCAACGTAAAATAGGGATGTAGAAGAAAAAGAACTAAGAAGGAAGCTGCATCGGTGAAAGTTGAGGCTTGGTATATTACAGTAGGTCAATGACGGGATCTTGTCTGGGAATCGAGCAAGCCGTTTCCTTTTTCCTCTTCTCCCTCCCAATAAGCACCATTTACCACAGAAATTTCAAAAGTTGTTTTGATTTCGTACAAATTCCGTACCATGATTGACGTGTCATCGCCCATCTCAACTCCATGTCCCATTAGCAGGCCCGAAATACCCAACATCTGGCATCGATTTGTATGATACACCCTGGGCATCGGCAGTGTTCAGGTACACATTATTCCCCCACCAGTCAGGGAAAGTGGCACCAGGGTACGAGATGCAAAAGAAAATAACAATGCCACTGATGGCAAGACCTGTATCAAGTGCAGCTGCCAAGATATAATTGTACTTGGTCCACCAAGCAAAGAACTTTCGCTTAATGAAGTAATTGAAGGCAAAGTTAACCAGTGCCCAGCTGGAATAGTTGATTCCGGTGGCTAAAAGGCTTCGAGTTAGCGAGTGAAAAAGAAAAAAGGAGACACTGGCAATGCGGGACATACCAGGTGGGACGTTGTAAGTTCCGACAAAAATGAGTGGCCAGTTGATATACTTCCAAAACTGGCGTCTGGTATAACGATAGAGGAGGAAAGTCACAACCGGGGCGATAGCACCGATCCAGAAGAAATGCAGCAGAGGGGAATAGATCTTTCCCACGGAGTAGAGCCGGCGAGGCCCAACAAGACCCCAAATAACAGACGAAGAATAAACAGTTCGGCCATTTGGACAAGTAAACCCATCCGCCTGGTCAGACTCGCAAATCCCGGAAATATTACCAAGCATCCAAAGTGTAACACCGGCCTGCGTGAGCGCGCCCAGGATAGTGGCTACAAACTGCGCCACGAAGCAGGTACGTGGCGGCACTTTCAGATAGTGAGCCAATTTCATATCCATGGCGAAGTAAACACCCTGGCCCACGACATCCGTGGAAATGATCTTGAAAATCATGTTCGCAAGGGGCTTTCCTTCGAACAGATATCCACCAATGAACTCAGCCAGAACATTCAGCTGATTCGCATCCACGTTTGTAATGCCCTGCACAATACCGCAGGGAACCATGTATACAACCGGGATGATCAAGGCAAGAAAGACTCCGTAAACTGGGAGCTTAGTGTGGTAGACTTCAACTAGCGCAATGGCCATGGCCATTATAACCACAATAATTCCAGCGTACCAGTACCACGGCGTCCGGCGGTACGAGGCGCGGATGAGGCGCGCGTGAATATCGAGCTTATTCCGGCCCTTGAGAGCAGCCCACAAGTCACGGCTATGCCAGATGGCAATGTGCGAAAGCACTGAGGTTATGGCAGCAAATGAAAGTCCGTATACGAAGGCAAAGGTTGCGCTCAAGTATGGAGGCGAGTATGTTCGATAAGCTGCCGTATCTAGGGTATTATCCGCAGAAATGACTCGAGCCGTATCGTAGGCGGCGCCCGTGTTATCGTACACGTCGGCTGTCATGAGTGGGAGATAAGCCGTGAACCAGGTATTGGTGTAGTAGAGGGCGGGTGTGACAATCCAGTAGAAAAACGCGAAGCCTGCGAAGACATTCAACGCGGCCCATGATGGCGATAAGAGCGGGTTGGTGTTGTAGGCGATCTGGCTCCAGTCAAAGGTAATTGGACTCAGACCGAGACCTGTCTGCATGCCGAAGAGATGGTTGACGATGACGTTCTTTGGTGCGATCCAGCAGACCCAAGTGAAATAGGATAGAGCGGTGAACATAAGTCCGGGGAAGAAGTACCAGACAAAGGCACCGGTCATAACGTACATGAAGAATCGGAGACGGGTTATGCGCCATCCATCTGCGACAGAGTTCGCTCGCGAATGCAATGTTTCTAACATAGCACAGTTTGATAATACGCCTGGCCAAATGATGCGAGCTGGTTCAACGAGCCATGGAGCTGCGAGACCTGCGACTCCAAATCCAAGAAGCTGTGCAACGAGAACGATCATCACATAGAACCCGGGTTTGAGGTCGAAATTGTAAAAGTTTTTGCTGGCAGCTTGAATAATGTTTGTCGCGTCCGCTGAAGCATATCCAAAAGAAACATTGCTCATAATAACGATAAGCGCGTGTTCTTTGATATTAAAGGACCTGTCCGGGTTGAGAACGAATGTGCCCAAAGGACCCAGTCGGATGGATGTGAGAGGGAGAGTCTTCGCCAGGAACACTCCAATCGGATAGGCAAGTAGCTCTGCCACCAGGGCTACAATATGAACGGATGGATAGCGCAGCGAAAAGAACTGGTTAATTCCGGATCCGAGCATTGTGAAAACAATGCCTAGGAACCACATGCGCACCGTATTGACCGGCATATCGGGATCATCCGTCTCGGGGACGACAGCCCTAACTGTAGTAACTGTTAGTCCATCAAAATATATATTAACGGTGAGTTATGCACGCGCCTTCGGGGAATGGAGATCGGTGCGATTCATAGCTGAACTCTTCATTCGTATTCTCCTGGTCCTTTTCCAGGTTTATTTGGTCTAAGCGGCCTTCGACTACCTCTTCATCCACTCCGACGAGCGCGGGTTTGATTATGTCGGTATCTAACTCCTTAGAAGACATGGTATAGATCTTTGCGCAGTCTCACCGCATTGCTTGGAGAAGAAAAAAAAACACAGGTTAGACACGCACGAGGAGCCCTTTTCTGTGTCTGCATTAATTGGCTATGGGCGGGGTGCGACGCGCACTGAGGGGAAACAGAGATAACGCATTCCGACGGCAATTGATTGTCTAGTGGAGAATGTGGGTTCAGCTTAATTTAGCTTAAGATAGGTGGATTGACGGTTGACCCCCGATTTTGTGTTCAATAATGGGTCCTTCCATTCTTAATTTGGGGATGCATGAAGTGTAAGTCATCGCTCATAAAGGGGTATAAAGGTGTTTTAAGAACAAAGCCCCTCCAAATTCAGTTGGCTTGTCGAATCTCGTTATCTTATGAAATCCACAAGGGGTTACATATGCCTTAGTAAAAGAAATTCGAAAGATAGCGATGGTCAGTGATAAGAATGACCGGGGTTGAGTCCGGGGTGCGTGTATACATTTATGTACATCACATGTTAAGAGACTGGTGTTTCAGAGCCATATCACACCCAATCATTTATCACCATGGTTTATAGTGCACTCGGCCTTTTCATCCTCCTATAACCCAACTATCCGCATCCTATATTTCTCTCCTATAGAGAACATGGATGGATATTTTCTGCCGGAGGAAGGGAGCGGGTTACCGCCTCCGCTGGGTAAGCAGTGAAGCACTGGACCGTATGGACTAATTAATTCTAGAACTTAATTAAGGGCGCGACTACCGACACACGGTTTTGACTACCAACACACGATTAGAAGTATATTCAGGAATGGTCACTATTATTCAACACCCCGTGTAAATTACGATTCGCATGGTATAGATAATTACCTCTCTGTATGTATAACAATAACTGCAATATCACTACTAGCAGCTAGATAGCTGCTCTGTGAATCTATCTATCGCCTACCTGGGATAAGGATAATACTCCATCCTGATACTATACTAATTCCTACTTAATTCAGTACATACGACCATAGGGTGTGGAAAACAGGGCTTCCCGTCCGCTCAGCCGTACTTAAGCCACACGCCGGTGAGTTAGTAGTTGGGTGGGTGACCACCAGCGAATCCTCACTGTTGTATGTTTTTGTTTTATTTTTAATGTTTTAGTGGATGAAGTAGACTTTTTAAATAACTAGCCGTTTGAGATACGAGGTTGATGTATTATGTAGCTGACTTAGTCAATTATCGACATAACCTGGGAAGTCGTATTAAGCATTCCTGTGATCTTGGCATGAGCTTGTTCATTGCCTTCATTAGCCAGAGATAAAAAATGACGGCAGAGACGAGACTTTGGCCCCTCAGGGCAGAAGAGAACTTCATTGTGGTAAAACAAGGCAGATATAAATGGTAAAGGATACACAGAATCAGAACAGCCTTGTATAAAGTATAGTTCGTAAGGCTGAAACCCCGTAATCAGATCAGGCTGATCCTGCTAGACTTGTACAAAATGAAAGAATAGATATCATTATACTACGTAACCACCCAGAGCATTTGAATGAAGGCCTACTAGAACTAATTGGGTCTATCCATTATTGATTCGCCATTGCACTTCTTAAACTCGCTAAAGCATCATCAATCAGCTTCCACATCCGCTCATCTTGGCATTCAGCCCTAGCCTCCTTCAGCGCATCCTCCCAGACTCCCCATCGCTCCCGCGTATAGCCCCTCCAGCCCTTGTCTTCATACCTCTTCCCCGGTCCAGCACCAGCCGCCTTAGGATACGTGCGACTATTGAGCACATTGGCCCACAATTGCTTTGCGGCGTAGATGAACCATTGACAAGAGGCCTTCATCGCTACCGTATCTCCCAGCGACGCAGGAAGGCGCTCGTCTTCAAGTGCGATCGCTATGGTCCAGATGGCCCGAAGTGATTTGTCCAGTGGATGGAATATCACTTCTTCCTTAGAAGGTGTATAGTGGATGTCTGCAGCCTAGGTGAGCTGCGCGAGGAAAGCGTTGAGATTCACCCAGAAATCTCGTTGTTTATAATCGAGCGTTGCATTAGATGGGTCTATAAGCGTTAGTGTTCTGACTGATTAAATTGGAGGATGCATTACCTTCGTAATCACCACCAAACTTATACCACGTCTCAAGCTCCGTGTAGCCGAGCGACGGCATGTCTGTCCAGAGGATATCGCCCTGGACCCTCAGGGGTTCGTTCGTAGATGGATCAACGGCAACTTGCTTCTGGAGATGAGATATGAACTCGACAAGCTTGGTGTGTTGAGATGGCTCCAGGCGTTGAGCGAGCTCCATTACCGTAAGAGAGACATTGTAGTCTGGGAGACCGATTCCGCCGTGTTTATTTGGACCATGAATGGACAACGCGCTCATGGTCATGCCAATGAGGTCTTGGACTGCATCTTGCGCTGTGACCTCTTCGTTGACTACTTTGTCTAGGAATTTGAACTCAACGGAGTTTTCGATTTGGCGGATGAAGTTCGATTTTCCCATAGTGAGGGTGTGTAGGTAATCAAAGACAGTGTTCTGGGTAGATTGAAGGTATTCTTGAGATGAAGAATGTGGAAAGTAGAAACTTTGACCCAGTAATAAAAGAAGGAGGCGTAACTGGGATCTGTACAGAGATGGTGGGCTGTGCTGATTAGTGTGACATCGACACTGGCTGCAGCCTACCTTGGCTGCGGGGGCTAGACTAGCTTGTAGTGCTTGTAGTGCTGACACCCGGCCCCCAGTCTTGGCCCCAAGCTCTACCAAGCCTGGGGCCAAATCATGGAGTGCAGCTCAGCCTTCAGAATTGATGACATCTCACTCAAACCATCGTGAAACGTTCTTCCAGTGCTCCGAGTGTAGAAACTAGTTACGGTTGAGATGACCGAAATGAACCTGGAGATATAAAGCCATGAGAATATCACCAGATCTCTCATCATCATCTGCAGCGTCAAATAAATCTGATCTAGAGGATTCATCTTGCTGGAGGGCGAGAATCCCGTGAATAGCCTCAGCTGGGCTGCGGGGATCAAAGATTTACATGTCTTGTATGATCATAGAGCTCTTTGGTTTTCTGGTGAATATATTCGGGTTCGATGCCAGGTGTATTGGTTATAAAATAGAGCGGCGAGCGGCCTATACCCGAGCTGTGGGCGCTAGATGACCACAGCCTTAAAATACGATGTTGTATACTTAAGTGTTTTTATATCGGATTCCTACGTATAATTGGATGATGGCTGCAATTTAAAGACTTCCAAGAACCCCAAGTCCGTCGAAAAAAGCTAAGGTAGTGAGCGAACCGTGTCTATAATAATGATCTGCGGGCTGTGGTAGAATTAATCTAGAGTAGTCTCGGACTTGACGCAAAAAGGGCCTATTGGCTGGCTGCTCAGTCTAATAACAAACAAGCATACTTGGGATGATGCTACAACACTAATTAACATAAATAGAGGATGCAAGCTGAACCAGCTCAAAGATATCCTCCAACTCGCCAATGTACGTAACATGTCTATCAGGCCGGACCAAGACAATGCATCCTCTCTCCTGGTTGATCCCATACTTCGCATGTGCGCCGGTTAGAGCCCAGGTCCGTGATTGATTGTTGTCAACGAACACATGATCAAATGGATCACTGTTCTTGAGAAGCAACGGAGGTAAGTCAGTGACCTCGACATCATCCCTACTCGCGCTATACACGATGAGGATGTCAAATACGTCTTGTGGAGTGATACCACGGCTGTCAAGGCGCTGGACTAAACCTTCAGAAAGGGTTAGAACCTTGCTAATATTTTTCACACGACGCAGCTGCTCTAGTTCCGATATATTACCTGCGAAGACAACAATCCGGTACTTACCATCACTAGGAAAGCATTTTCCAAAGCTAATCGGTTCTCCGTTCATGTGCCGTTCTACGGTCTGCGAGGGCAGGCGCCTGCCCACAGAAATGCCAGGCGCCAAATGCTGCTTCGAAACAAAAGAGGCCCCTTCTTTGGCGACAAGCAATCCAGCTTCGTACTCAATTGCTGTAGTGCTCGAGAATGGGAGGTTATCCTTTAGTCCTCCCCTGGTTCCTTCAACGGAAAAGTTTGCTCCCATTGGCGACTGCTTTGAAATGGCTTTATCGAAAGCGAGAAGTTGTTTGCTCGTCAATCCGCGCTCTTCGTCATATGTTTTCAAAAGAGCAAGTGGAGAAATCCCCTTGATAACATGGACAATTTTCCACCCGAGGTTATAGGCTGAAAGCGTTAGCAAAGATCCACCCAGTACACGAGGAGAGTATTTACCGTCTTGGATACTGAAATTCATACCAATGCCGGCCCGAGGTGAATGAACATGCAGTGCGTCGCCAACGAGAAAAACGCGCGAGTACTTCGAAGGAGAGCTTGCGATTCGACGGCGGGTACTGAATAATCCGCACCAATCAACCTGAGTGACATCGAGCTCATAGGGAGAAATAATTTCTTTGAGCGATTTGAGGATGCCTTCTGGGGTTGCTTCTTCCTTGGTAGCTACGGGAGCTGCCATGCGCAACAACCCGTTCTCCCGTGGTACGAATCCCGCACCACGCCCGTCCTTGGAAATTACAGATTGGATATGGATATCCGCTTGAAATCATGTTAGCATAGCCCAAAACATGTATAGGACGCCTTACGGAAGTTTGAAGTCGCGACGCAATCCAGAATTCCTCCAATAGCCTCATCGTCATTGTCATCTGCATCTCGAGTCCTCTTGGCTTTCGAAACTATATCCTCAAGTCTATGACATATGAACATCCGACTTTCGGTCAATAAAACAAGCAATGGATAGGTTGAATTGGAACGCGACTCCGAGCCACAAGTGGAAGAGAAAACTGAGAGCATGTGACTCTTGTTCAGTGAGGAAGGTACTCTCAAGGTTCCGCTCTGTCGATGATTTGTCCGTGTCAAACAAGCGCTTATGAAATATCTAATTTAGATCAAATGTGACAATGAATATCCTAGGTGCGATTGGTGCAAACATCATGACTCTCCATGCACTTTTACCAGAATGTTGCAAAGGCAAGAGGGGGTGCTTTCAGACTTGATTAGCGTTCGTTCACCTATACCGAGGAGCCAAATTAGGCTGCTAATAAAGGAAACTTTAGCAAAGAACATCTCGGTTGGAAGATAGAATCTTTCTGGCGGAAAAGCTGCTAGTTGATAGACTCGAAGCCAACAGCTCAAGTCAGTAGTAGGCTATATTCGACCCTCTACTTGACTTGGTTGACAATTATTTAAGCAATGAATGAAACAAGAAACCCCCAAACCAGAGGCCGTAACCACAAATTGCTCGGCTCCCAAGGTTTCTTTTCACTTGTCAGAAGGGTCCACTGGAACAATCCCAATCTAGAGACCAACCCCCTCAACGGCACTGCTCTTGCTCTATCAGACATCCAAAAGTGAATCGAGTCTGTTATAGGCTACTCGACCAATCTTCAAGATCTTTCCAAGCCCAGCCTTCCTTGGTTATGCCATGGGCCGGAAACACTACGCCTAGACACGCCGATGGAGTTTACCTCCAAACTACCAGATATCACTTATATCAATGAGTGTTTGGAGTCATATTACCGCTCACCTACACATCTGTCTTTTCCAATAATCAATGAAACCAATTTCAGGCGTACGATCCACCTTGCTTACCAAAATCCCTCGAATTATTCCGTTGGAATATTGAGTGCGAGGTCATGTATTTATGCTTTCGCGTCATTATCCGAAGTCTGGAACCTTCGCACCAAACGCTCGCCTCCCATCACTACCCCGGCTTTGGTAGCAGAAGCTCAGCGATACATACAAGCCATTGCACAGGAAGAAACTACCGATGGACTTCAAGCCACCCTGATGTTGGTACGTGCATGTTGACATGGCCCCATAATTACCATGCCTGTTGGTCCATCTTCGGGATCGGTATCATGCCTAACGTGTCTTTTTCCCGCAAACCAATCTGCATTAAATCTACACTAACTAATATTCGGGTATTTAGCGGATCATCCATTGTTCATTCGGAAACTGCCGACCCGCACTTTATCTGGATTCACTCATAGCTAGGCTAATCTTCAGGCTCGGCGCACCTATAAATCATCATCCACTTAGCCATCTGCGAAACCTATTCTGGACTGCGTATGTACTGGATAAGGAGTTGTCTATCCGCACGGGCCAACCACCTGCCATTCGTGACGAGGACTGTGGCCTTACCCTGCCACCGGGATACGAAGAGCAACTGTATACACTACTGTCATCTGCCGACGCCGAGAAAACGACAATCGAGGGCCCCCTGTTCCCGAGCGATCTTCGGTTGCTTAAGATCAAATCTCGGGTATACAACACGTTCTACCAACAAGGGTCCCTCGGCAAATCTCAGACAGAGATTTTGATTTCTATTCGTGAGCTTGACAACAATCTCGAGAAATGGAGATTGTCACTCCCCCCAAGCCACCGACTTATCCTTTTGGTCTCCCAACAGCTATCAACTGGCAGTCCTGTCGTAGACATGCATCTTCTCCTCGTGAGGATGGATTATCATCACTGTATGTCTATCATTCACCAGGCTAGCGGTCGATGCACAGCAACCGGAACTAATAGCAACACAACCGAAGGAGTTAGATCAAGTTTCACACTTGCAATAGAAACAAGCAGATCTTCCCTCCTCTCGTTGCAGAGCTCCCTACATTTGTTACCAAATAGTACTTTCTGGTAAGTATTTTATCTCACAAAGTCCCGATACGTTACTTCCCCCTTCCTTGGCGGTTGTTAACATACGCTGATCATACTAGGCTCCTTATTTTCTATCCGATATCGGCCTGTTTGGCTATCTTTTCCAACATCCTTCTTGAACCTCTAAGCGCCCATGCTCGCCAGGATGTGGAGCTTCTCTGCCTGGCTATCTCTTTAATCAAAGAACCACCTACCCCGCCAGGTTCGAACTCAAAGTTTCCATGTAACCCGCCTCCAGGGACTTATCACCGAATTAACCCGGCTAGCCGAGCTTGCAATCACCGAGGCAGAGCATCAGCTGGATTCTGATGTTTGTATGGCTCCGAGACTTGAACTTTAATAATAAGATCTCAATGTCAAGATTTTTCAGACCTTGCCCTAGAGCCTCAATCAACCAGTGTAAATTCCACCGCATTGCTAGCTGGCACAACAACCACAGGTCTGCCTCCATTGTCTTTAGGATCTTGAACCTTAGCCTGAAGCCACCCAGGTACCCAAACCACAGTGTCTTTATGGGTTTCAAAATTGCCCCAATTCCACCAGTCAAGCGTAGCTCCTTTAAATAGATACCGGAACTTATCACCTGGAGCTGCATCCTTCGGAAACTCATCCACTTGGCGAGTGAACGACCGGGATTCCCCGGGTTTTAGGGTCCAGAAGTGATTCTCCTCATTGCGGCCAACATTAAGTGCATGAGGTTCAGTGATTCTAAAACCCCACTGGTGCGTCCTCCATTCATATGGAGTCCACCCGTCATTTCCTCTCCTATATATCCTGAACCCCTCGTAATGATTATCGGGTTGTTTGAAGATGTATGAATGTAATGTTAACATGCCACTGTGTGGTAAACATGGTGAACGAGCCTGTATATGATAGGAGACGGTTACAGTGAGAGGGTACCGCGGCAACGAGGAAATTTGATCTTTCATCGATAGGGTAGTAGGGCCAGCGATCGTGACACTGAAAATTGGGGCACCGTTCACACGGGCAGATGGTGAGATGGAGCGCGGTGAAGGTGGAGGCGGGTAGTCAAAATATTCAGGGTCGCTCTCTTCAGGGTCGCTCTTGTAGTTGCGCGTCTCAAATGTCAGGTATGATGGACCGGGAAGTACTACCGGGGTGGACTTTGGGACTAGTGTGCGTCCACTGTGCTCCACTAGCGTCCCCCAGTCCCAAATGGGGATTTGACCACCTGGCCAGAGAATTGAATAGGTTACTCCTAGACCGGAATCGTCGAAATGCACAGCTGGTAACGGCACCTTCCAGGAGACGCTACTACCTGGGACAAGCTCCTTGAAGTAAGGATCCGATGTGGGTACTTCTCGTGGAATGAGGAGTTTCGTAGGCAATTTTTCAGGGTCTAACTCCTTGAGTTGCAGGCACTCCTCTCCATGTAAAAGCAATTTCATGCCCGATTGGCCACAGCCGTCTTCGACGGGGTTCCAGTGAATGATGCATGGTCGTGTGTGCGGATCGTCTGCAGCCCGCGTGATTGTGAAGAGGACATCGTAAATGAGTTCATCATCCAACACGTCCGCGCTTGAATCTCCTTCAATTGTGAGAGTGAGATGGGGTGTGTCTGGTCTATTCTAATTAGACTCATTTTTTTAGGGCGCTAGGGGGCCTCTTACGTTCTGTCTTTATCAGAATATTTCACGAAGGGCAGCAACTGCTGATCCATGGCTTCTTTCATGAGGGGTTGTTGCCAGACGTGGAATGTATGCTTAGCATTAAAGAGTTCAAACCAGATGTGAAAAGCAGGGTGGGGGATGATTGCAACATAGAGAGAGCGAGAAATGTTCTTTGATTCAGGAACATTAAGGTAAAAAAAGAATAGCGTGATTTTTACCCTACCCTTGTCACCTTATGACCACCTACCACTTCACCCAACCACCACACTGTTATGATATGATTCTCTTCCACACATAACCTGATACATACGACCATAGGGTGTGGAAAACAGGGCTTCCCGTCCGCTCAGCCGTACTTAAGCCAGTTATTCTGCACAGTCAATAGTCAATGCGCCCTCAGCACCTAAGCGGCACTCTAGGGTGAGTGCGGGTGATATAGGTGAGAAGGCTGGAGACCAGGGTAAGAGAGGTGATAATAGGTGATAATTCTCACCTTGGGGTCTTAGGGGCTAACTCACGCAGAGCCTACTCCTTGCCTAACTAGAAGACATAAATTTAAGCCCCGGGGCCCTTCTTTTGCTCTACTCTGATTTGCTTTGTTATCTAAAATACGTTTACCAAAAGAAAACAAAAAAAAAAACAAAAGAGAAACCGAGTAATCCGGGGCAAGATGAAGCTTAAAGATCGTAAGAGCGTGTCTTGATCCTTACCACTCAGAAACTCGTACCGAAATCGTATTGGTGGTCTCGTACGAAGCGAATCGCTAGATATATCTTTCCTATCCCCTAAGCCCGTGAAGAATCCCAACTTTTCGTGATAGGAAATTAGTTGGCTGTAAACATTGCTATAGCTAGTCTCGCTCGTCTTACCATTTTAAGAATCTTTCAATCGCTGGTATAGTAGTTAGGTCTAACGGGACGTTGACACGTTGAACTGGATATATTAATGAAATTTAGCGATAAATCTGAACTAGATACGGAGCTCTATAGGTTGGGATTTAGAGTGCCCTAATAGAGCCTGCTAGAGTGTACCATCCTCGTGTATTGTGCATTCTACCTATTCTTAAACTCAGGCAGCCAGGGAGACACATTTAGGGAAATTTGGTCGTGATAGGCATTTATGATAAAGAAAGAGAAAGCTATCGCAAAGACAAGGAAATCTTAAGTCTTGGGAATTGATCAAACTTGCGGCCGACTGGGAATGACGGCAAACCCTCCATCCCCAACCCCTCTATCGCCTCGAGGCTCCCTGATAATCAGGCTTGTCCGTGGAGAGTTCTGGGTTTCTTCCGTCTCCTCATGCCCTTCATTCCTCTGCACTTGGTCGTACCCCTGCCTTCTGTTCCATTGCCTTTCTTCCCACTCTTTCCAGATTTTCCTCCGAAATCTCTGAATACTTAGAAAACGTTGGAAACCGAGATCCTCATCCGCGTCTGTAACCTCCCATATCTTCCTAATATTTCCTGTAATCTCTATCTGATAAATGACACGCCCTGAGAACTTATTCTGGTCCACATGGTTGTGGCACCAAGTTCCAGTCTCGTAGCAAAACCACCATCCAAGATCTTCAAGCAAATGTGTGTTCACAACCTCTGCAAATCTTGGCGTGTTATCTTTAACTAGCACTCGGAGAACAGTGGGGCGAGAAGACTTAAAGCTCTCATTGAAGCCCGGGAGGTCCATGACATAAGGAGGATCTTCAGATAACTGCACAAAATTGAAGATAATTTTACCATCGCGCACCATGCGAGAAAATTCATTTCGCATCCAATTTTTTGCTTTCTCAGGCTGTGAAGACGGGCTTGTCTGTTGTCTCATGAGCGCCGTTGTATTGCTTTCAATGGCTTCTTCACTAAGTCTATTAAGGTAGTCGAGCATGGAATCGTAGGTTTCCGACCTGATGGCACCGGGCCGCGTGCCGGGTGGCATTGAACGAACCAAACTGGCCATCTGCTTTTGCTGCATATATGGAGAAGCATAATGTGTCATCTCTTTCTCAACAAGGGCCAGACTTTGTTGCATCGAGCGGTGAATGCGCTCTTCTTCTTCCCCATCAACTACTAGAGGCGAACTGCTCGAAGCTTCCGCGTAATGTGAGGAAGGGGGAGCTGGCCGCTTCTCTCGGTTGATTATTCCGACATCGTCATCCCGGTCATCGTAATGTTTGCGCTGTTTGCGACCGTCGTCCGAATCTGAGCCACTATTATAGCCCCCACCCCCACTGCCTAAGCCGTTCGGTCGCCGTTGCCTCCGAGAAAAGCCATTTGTGGAATTTCCGCCACTCGGCTGCCCTACTCCCGGTGCAGGGAGAGGACTTCTTTGCCGATCTGTTCTTCTTCGTACCTCCCCAGCATGAGTTTTCCCGTATGGTGTACTCTGAGAGTTTGGAGAAGAAGGCAGTAGAGCTTTGTGCTTTAAGGGACCAGGAGGGCTGGTGGAAGCATTTGGAATTTGCGTCTTTTTCCTGTTTGTGGGTGAATTCTCGCTCGACACGGTGGCAAGCTGGGTGTTGGATGCCATCTAGACCATACAAATTGGCGAGAGTCGAGTTCTGATGATAGAGTAGTGCTGGGTCATGGTGAAGGAAGCGTAGAATCTTAAATAAGCATTGGCGAGGGGCCCTGGGGGGCAAAAGAGACGGCGAATGCACTGCCTGGGTGGGGTTAGTGTGGCTGTGATCATGCAAGATCTCGTGCCCAAGGCACAGTTCAGCTCCGCCTCCCTAGGCTGCAATAAGTCTGCGGCCATCGGAGGTTGAAAACCAGCACTTCTCTGGATCAACAAGAGAAAATATATCGCTGACATGTCATCTGATTCACCGATAGCTCTAGTCGATATGTCCCTCCCCGGGGATCCGCCGTCCCACCCCCGCGGTTCATACTCGCTCACGGATCAACATCAATCCACCCCAGCAACAGCTACCGTTACACCCCATTCCAAGCAATTGAGTGAAGGGATTACCCAGGAAGAACTTGATCTTAAACCGTGGAAATACATCGGTCAGTTATATCAACCCTATACAGCGAATAAACCCCACCGAGGGTAGCTAATGCCCTGCGTGAAGGTTATCATGGCTACTCTGCGTTTCTAGCTTCAGATAGTGATTTCTGCAGCTTTCGCCGATTTGATAAACTAAACCTCCGAGTTATTCTAGCCTTGCAGGATAACATTTCGTGCCTTGAAGCGGAACTCGAAGACATTGACCACCTCTGTAGCAGACAGGAGGTTCCGGATGAGAACAACGGATCATTCAGATATGATACGTGCCAAGAACGAGTCAAATGCATATGGCGAATTAAAGATGCGTTGGAAAAATATAGTGTGCAATACCCGTCAATCACTTCTTCGGTGCACTTGAAGGGTAAAAGTTAATTCTTAACCTCTGCAGACAGTTTTGTTCTTCAGTACACAAACATCAAGACACGAGCCGCCGCTACAGAGAGAGATATCGATAGCTTAAGAAACTGGCTATATAATCATGAGGGCGCTATTGTTGCGGAGGAACAAAGCTACATCAACAAGGACGACTTATTTCCTCTAATACCAAAGGAAAGAAGTCCATTACGGCGACTTTTTGAAATGTCATCGCGATTCAGGATGTCTCGTTTTTGGAAGAGGAAGTCAGTGACATCTGACTTACCGACTCACTGTCATGAAACAATACAATTGTACTCAGACGAGCGAATCGACATATTCGTCACTTTCACATCTGTCGTTATCGGATTGGCGATGCTAATAGCACCGATTTGGATTTTGGCCTACACGCCTCCAGTGGCAGCCAAACTGGCAATAATAACGGCATTTATTCTATTGTTTCTTGCTTTGGTATCCTTTGGAACGAACGCAAAGCCTTTTGAATCTTTAGCAGCAACTGCAGCGTACGTACTCCAAAGTCCTCATCTGAGGCCAGTACTGATGATAGCAGGTACTCGGCTATTCTTATGGTTTTTTTACAGCTTGGAGGTCGGCAATAAGCTTCTGTGTGCAGATATCATTTTGATTCACTTCGATGCCAATCAGAATTTCCAAAGTTAGCGACGGGAAGTTTGAGGCTCTAGGCAGGTCTCAGATACGTGAACTTCGATAGAAATTGCTGTTGTGTGTTTTTGTTTTGTTCTAGGGGTTTTTTTTCTCTGTTACTTCAGTCTTCGTTAGGTCGAATTTGCTGTCATGATAGCCCAAATCTTCAATTCGGGTGCGCCTGCTGGCGTGCTGATCCTCCATGGTGGTCTCACTATAATTTCTTATATTCATTGCTTAATGCCACGGTAATTGAGAGAGATGTGTAGGCGATATAGAGCAGATTAGGAGGAACTGTGCCCTTATATTTCCATCACCACCTCGCGCGAGTGTTCAAGTGCGCTATTTTCACATCCTTGAATAAGTTTCAAAACCTCTACCCCGGGATAGTATTATTGGCTATTGAACGTACTAGTAGGAATTATGAGAACGGAACCCGTTGTAACTATAATGCCTTTTGAATCTGAACATGGACAAGAGGACATGGTAAATGGAAAGAGTAAAAAACTTTAGATTGAGGTAATAAAGCGATTAAGCCCCGCTTGTTCTTAAGCAGAAAATTACTGCCACGTTAGATGCAAAACGAGACTCTCATCTCTTCATTGGCAGACCCATGTCCTGTTTCGTGTTGCCGGGGTTTTCAGTCCTAGACAATCCGGCAGAACACCCGCAAACTAGCGGTTTGGTATGTACAAGTCGGCTAGCATAACCTGACGACGATATTCCCGAATAAAATGAACCACACCAGAGGATGTTTCGAAGAAGATAACGTGGGGATTTTGGTTTAAAAATGGTAGTCCAAAAGTAAAAGCGATCATCGACTGGGGCCAGGCTGGATGGTATCCTGCGTACTGGGATATTGCAAGGCGCGACGAGTAAGAGTTGATCCAGAATACTTCGATGATGCCGTTCAAGAGGAGTGGTACACAAAGTATCTGCCAGTGATCCTAGATCCAGAAGATGATGAGACATATTACTACCCTTGGCTTTGGTTCGTGTTGTCGAAGGGCATATAATCGTTTAGTCAATCTACGAGAATAGTGTGATCAGCTTCTTGTCTGTGTCTATCAACCATGATATCTTCTTCGGCGTCCCATAACGTAGCTTGTAGCCATCCGGTAAAGGGCAACACGTAATGTTAAAAGATCGGTGGTGTGAGCCTTGCGCCTACGATAACGGGCTGGATGATACAAGCACTGGTGACCTTGGGTAATCCGTATTGTGCACAAGGGTCCATAGGTGGTGATTCTTCAAGACATCATGTTAGCTAAATCAATAAGGCTTCAACATGACATCTAACATTGAATCCGTCTCGCCATTCTATACGAGAACCCCCGAAGATTATTTTATTAGACAAAGTGACAGCGAAGAGTTCCGATAATCTTAGTGAGAGCAATACCAAGGCAGGAGGTTAGAACTGGATAAACAAAACGTGCGACCTGCACAGCTTCATGTTTTTCCGCCCGAACATGCCTCGTCCAACTATAGAGCAAGGCAGATATACTCAAGCTATTCTCAGACCTAGGCGGCAGAAGCCTCAGCAGGAGTGCTGCCAATCATCTCCACGTCCGACGCGTATTGCATCGACTCCTGCGGAATGACTAGGCCGCTCATCCACTCGGTCAAATAATCACACCCTGTCAATGATATTGTTCCTGGAGGACTGCATGCCCGCGTAATATCTGAGTCTAGTGTCATCGCCACTCGATTGATTAAGCCCTACTCAATAGTCGTGTTATGGTACAGAGAAAACGAAACGCATAAGACGGGACCAACACTGAGACGAACAACCCCATTCAGATTTATCGCCTTTGATGCAAGACTTTTGTTGAACATGCAGACATCTATGTTTGACAGACTGAGCAGTCTTTGGATGGTTTTCTGTTGACAGGGTATTTAAACCCTGATTTACTAGTTTTACATAAAATAACTTCTTCCTTCTTCACCATCTCTCTTGTAGTACTCAATTACAACAACTTTTAATGGCAATGACGGTCACATAGGTTCGCCGGGCTCCGAGATCTGTCAGCAAGTTGGCTGATAACTTTATATGGAGGGTGTTACTCAGATTTATAATCAAGGCGACTACGTGAGGCAGCTAGTATCTAAAGCATATCGTGCAGTCCACAGTTTACAAATGCAGAAAATCGCCACAGAATATTTAGATATAAGCACCGCGACCGCAGCACTAGAGAAGAATGTAAAGGAATACCACGAGCGTTGCGAGTTGCCGTTTGTCGATAACAGAGAGCCCGTGCAGGCTAAGGTCGTAGATAAGCCGATACAGACTGCTCCTAGCGTAGGGCTTTGGGATATTCTGACCGAAGACTTTAACGAGGACGATAAGAAGGACTCCGAATGGGAAGAGTCCGACGAAGACACGGACGACGAGTACTACAAGTATTACGAAGGCTCGGACTCAGACTCGGAAATGGAAGTACTCGCAGAAGTCTCTAATATCGAACTCGCTAAACCATTAGAAAGAACGAAGCACGCTAGCGACGCGCAACCACAAGTACTTACTAAAATGCCCGAATATAAGACGGCCTTAATAGGAGCAACAAAACCCCCAACCTCGATCTTCAAAGACCAGGCGATGCATAACAGAATCACCGCAGCGCTACGAAATATGTCGTTTCCCCTAGATGAGCCTGAAGAGGCTCCGCTAGCAAAAGTGGAAACCCATATTGACCACCCCAAAATGGACACCACTACATACTCCGCAGATAAGCCCGAAGATGCTCCATTAGTACGTGGGCAAACCCACATCGAGCGCCCGAAGACGGATAGCACTACGTATTCTACAGATGATACACACAGTGAAGCCACAGCCGTGCAAACCAGGTCCCACCAACAGACAATACTTCAACACTCTACCACAGCACCGGTTGACAACACGCGAAAAGCCAGTGACAACTCGGCGGTTCTCCAGCGGAAACTCTCTATACGGTCGGCGAGTGGTCTTTCTCAGAGACTCAAGACTGTGTGCTACAAATTTGCGGGAAGAGTCATGGTGCCTATTCGCGGCAAAACGAATTGAACTCTGACAGTGTCACCCGAACCATTCGATATCATATTCGCATCTCCTTCCAACTGCAAACTGCTAGCGGGTGTCTATGGCCTCCAATTTTGCCATGCTAGCTCTTGGCGCTCTTCTATGTACCCAATGAACAGACCGATGAATCCCAGCTGCAAATCGGAAAAAGCTCGGGCAATGTTTGCGAGAGCTTTTCGGCCGAGCAGACACCACTGTCCGTGTTGACGCCGACTCGGTTGGCTTGGCCAACATCTCCGAACTCCCCAGCCCACTCCGAATGGGCACACACCCTCTCGCGGAGCTAGTGAAAGCAAATATCCCAGTTGATGGCAGTACAAGCAACACGCAACATCATGGCTCCAGATGACCTCAACATGTCTTTCGCGGAAGAATGAGCTTGTTCTTCGCCGGGCAACGACCAGCGGTTGTGCTTGCAACCAAATCTTGAGGTCTTGACTGCAATCTGGACATTGATGATAATTTCATTATTGACAATCTGCCCCTCCTATGTCGTAGAAAATGCATTCGGGAAGGCCCGAGGCCATGCACCGACTATTAGACAGACGCCCGAGTGTGGGGTCATGCTCAAGCAAACCTAATATTAATCTTTACTTCGACTTCCTATCTATGTTGACATTTCTAAAGCTTTTATTCATACTCGTATTCCCAACTGAACATGTAGTCGGTTCTCTTCAATAATTCTGCATAATCCTAATAGGTGAATTCTGTTGCAACTCTCATATGTTCGACTGGTACCCTTGACCAATTATTTCCCGAAATGGCCAGCAACGTGATGCGCCACAGCGGCTTCGTCGCCCTCGAAATCACCGCATACGGGACATTTGAGAGAACCCGGCTTTGGAGCGGCAACGTCTGCACCTATCGTACCCGCAGGCTTTTCTTCTAGTTCCGCACTCTGCTCCTTCTGTGTCTTTTTACCCTTCTTCTTTCCCTTTGCGGGGCGTATGTACATATCCAGTCCAAGGGGCTCTGCAGAAGGCTCCTCCGGTCCATCGAGGCGCATATCCCGCGAGGTAAAACGATTGCCTCTCCCACTTGCATCGCCCCCTTCTGACCTTAATTGGATACCGGGCTCGGCATTCTGTGTGCCTTCTGCACCTCCGTCTGGCTCTGGTGTCGGCTCACCTCTCCGGAGGCTCTGCACCCTTCCGACGCGCCCGTCAGTCAGACGCACTTTGACGCCTCGGGGGTGATCGCCACGCGTGAGTAAGTCGCTCACTAAGCCTGAAACTGTTCGCCCCGTGGGCTGATCGGCTTTGAGAATGATATTGACGGATGTACCAGGGGTGATGGATCTTGAGGGGGGCACGCTTGGGTGGGAGGGGCGCGATCCTCCGCGTCCTCCGCGTCCGCCCCTTCCGCCCCGTCCGCCGCCGCGCCCGCCCCGGCGTTCTTGGCCATTCATTTTGTGGAAAGTCGAGGGCGCTGTATGAAATGAATGAGAAAGAGATGTAGGCGCAGGTGTCTTGAGGGCTGGCGCGGCTCGAAGCAGAATTTTTCCAAGAGCCATATGTGGGTTTGACGTTGTCGGGTGGAGAAATACCCTGGGAACGTCAGAATTTGACTCCGACAATCTACGCGTCCCGATTTCATCAACGGAAATCCCTGGATGATTAATGAGGTTTGTTTTTCCTTTCCAAGTTTGGAGGGATTTACGCATTTACCGGTGATTTCAACTTATCACGCCAGCGACCAGCTGGTATATTTCGACATTTTCATGATTACCAGACTCATGGATTCGTACTACTGAGCTATATCACTACTAACACTGGAGGGTTCAAGGGCTTCCAAGCATGCTTCCCATGTCGACAGAAACCTGAGCTCAATCAGGCTCCGTTACATGTCACTTCACAATGGTGTTTAGAACAGGTGTCGTCCACATCTCTGCTTGATCTCGCCTTCCGCAAAACATATACATTCGCCATGCTTTCTCGTGAAAGCTCCGAATACTCTGCGACTCCGCATCCCGGAGATACGTCATCTATGGTCGTGGAAGCCGAACCAGATACACCTACCCCTCTCAGTCAAACCGTTGCAATTGATGCTTCTCTCACCTGCATTACTGGTATCGGAAATTTGCTCGCTGGACTACTCACCGTGTGCATTCCAGTGATTTCAAGAGACTTACATATTCCACCGGATTTACAGCTTTGGCCAGCCTCTGCTTTCGCGCTCGCCTGTGGCTGCTTACTACTCCCATGCGGTGCGGTTGCTGATGTCCTTGGCTGTCGGCGCTCCTGCTTGCTTGGTGGACTGCTTCAGACCGCAAGTGCACTTGGTGCTGGTCTTGCAGCCACATCAACTCAACTGATCCTGTGGCGAGTTATAGGGGGCCTCGCTGCATCATTCTGTCTTCCTGGAGCTATCGGCGCCGCTGGTCATGTCTTCCCTGTTAGTAGCAGCCCACGCCGTCGCAGTATTGCCTTTGCGGCTATGGGTGGCGGCCAAGCTGTCGGGTTTGGACTCGGCTTGGTGCTAGGAGGTGTGTTTTCTGATACACTTGGCTGGCGCTGGGGCTTTTATGCTACGGCTATACTTAATGCTGCTGTACTCGCGTTGGCGGTATGGGCACTTCCACCTGCCATAGATGGTGTCTTGAAGAAGGAATTGTTTTCACGTGTTGTGCATGAAATTAACTGGGTCGGCGCATTGCTCATTAGCGCATGTCTTGCACTTCTTTCTTACGAGCTAGCTGTGGCAACGGGATCAAATGCAAACCAGAGCATGCGTGAACCCATGAATATCACTCTGATATGCGTAGCAGTAGCATTGTTACCCGCATTTGCCCTCTGGATGTGTCGCCAGTCCCGACTGTCCCGTCCCACTTTGGTTCCAAATACTTTATGGGCCAACTTACCGTTAACATCCATGTGCATTACCGCCTTCCTTGTCTGGGGTACTTTGAACGCCAGCGAGCAACTCGCAGCCCTCTACTTCGAAGACGTCCTGGGCAAGTCCACTCTAACAGCATCCCTATACTTCCTACCCGCCCCGATCTGCGGTCTACTGATGAATATTTCCATCGGCGCATTCCTTCCGCACTTACGGCCATCAATTGTGGTCCTTGCAGCCTGTCTTGTGAGTGGCATCGGTCCATTGCTACTAGCCACTTTGTGCCGCCTTGACGGGCCGGACTATTGGCGGGGTCCCTTCCAAGCAATGGCCCTCAACCCCCTCGGTGCGGACCTTATGTATACGATCGCCATTCTGGTAATGACGGCCGCATTTCCAGCGCGCACGCAAGCCCTTGCAGGGGGAGTCTTTAATATGCTTTCCCAGATTGGAAAGAGCGTGGGTATCGCTACGTCGGCATTGATTGCGCGACAGGTCACCGCCCAGACGGGGGATTCGGATGCTATGGAGAGTCTGCTGGCCGAGTATAAAGCTGGTTGGTGGTATAATTGTGCCTTGGGATTGATATCGGTGCTTGTGAGCTTTTGGGGTCTGAGGAGTGTTCAGAAGGTCGAAGTTAAAAAGAGAGTGAGTCACGATAACTTCAAGATGAAGTCTGTTTGTAGTGAAATTTGCCTTGACTCCAATCTGGGACCTCGGAAACCAAAAATAGTCGACGTATTCCTTAGATCTTCAACTCGGATCCGTAGGGCACCCCAGAGATCGCGCGCGGACCTTTCGTTCTCGCTTAGATTACCCCCCAAACACCAAAATATCGGGGGCGGCCCCGGCAAGAAGTATCCACAGCCCCCACCGAGTTGAGCCCCTCGGCTCCCGTGGGGCCTTCCATTGGCCACTCAAAATGTCCCTGTGCCTGTATCAGGAAATGATCGATCGGAATGCGGACTCCCAAGGCGCAGCTAAGTGGGGGCGAACAGTCACTCGAATATTTGGTATCTCAGTTCACTCACAAGAAATTCTTAGTACTCACGCACGTTGTTACAGGGTCGTGGATCTCCCGTTGGCCAAAGACTTGGCAATAACGCGGAAATGTATAGATCTCGGCTCCATATCTCATGAAACAGTTTTGCCCTCTGGTATTTACATCCCAATACCGCCCCCGGTGCCTACAAGCGATCGGCGAGAGCCATTTTAATATCGTTGCATTTCAAACGAGCTAGCTGACTAGTCTTGCATGCCGCCTTTCTCACCCGCAATTTCTTCAGCACTGCAATAATTCGTGTTGTTTCCCCATCACAACACTCGTCCAATTCCGCCCCGCCTTCCCTTCTCGTTCATCTCATCCGCGGTTCTCGAATTCTCCCTCAATCGCAATGTCTGATGATTACGTGAGCGGATACGCTATTCGTCGGAATAGCACGTGTGAGGCCGGCGAAAATCAATGCACGGAAAGCGGCGCGACATGGGGTGATTATCAGGCGTGTTGCCCCGGGAATTCTTTCTGCTTTGACTCCAACACCGGAATTCCCAACATTATATGCTGCGAGAACCAGAACAACTGCACCGCGATCGTCGCAGATACTCCGTCATGCGCCAATCAGACCTGGAATTTATTCGACTACAAAGGCGGTTTCTGCTGTGAACAAGGAGACTCGGCATTCGGTGTTGATGACAGGGTCCTGGTTGGTTGCACCGAGGCACTACAGTCGGGAAATGATAGTTTTATCGATTTGAAAACATTATCGACGGGTGAGTTCATCGCATACGACTGACAAACACAGTCACTGATTTGATCCTAGGTTCTGCTACTGCGACTTCAACTTCAATGTCCTCAACATCGACCGCAACATCGACCACAACTTCAACCTCATCACCATCAACCTCGGCAACTCCATCAAATAGCTCAAGTGGCCCCTCTACAAACGTAGGCGCAATCGCTGGTGGCGTTGTTGGCGGCGTTGCTGGTGTGGCTATTATAGCTGCTCTCCTCTTTTTCTTCCTGCGGCGCCGGAAGCAGCAAGAATACCAACCACAAGCTCAAACAGAGTATGAACAGTACAGACAACCGCCATCTACTACGATATACTCAGAAGCTGGAGATGGTCTACCCCGAAAGGAGCTTGGTGGCCAAACAAGATCGGAGGTTAGCGATACTCCTATTCGCACACCACAAGAGTTGCCGGCAGGCCATTAATTGTGCGTTGGCTTGAGCTTCCATTGATATATTATTGGATTAATTGGCAAAACAAGGGAAGTCAAAAGCATCTCGGTCGAAATAGGTTTCGAGTACACCAACGTATTGCGATATCGCAGGCAATCACGCACAAAAGTCTCGCTGGCAACACTAGAAGTGCCGTCACCTTTCTCATCCGGTAACCTCAACTGCAGGATAGTAGCTGCGCAGAGAGCAGCGGCCATTGCATATGCCTCTGGCTCAATGTCTGCCCCAGCACTTAACTGAGTTCTCAACTTAGAAACATACACCACAGGCCATATGACGTAGAGATCTAAATTGTACATATCGAGGTACGTGAAGATTACTTCTGTGCCTCATTGAACCATTCCAGCGATGACTTGGCTACATCAAATCCATAGACGTAGGGGACAACCTTGGATTCCCAGCGAGCCTGGTATCCATCTGCGCCGGCATTTCCTTGGCAAGAGCTGGCCTGCGCTTCCGTGAGGCTTATTGGTGTGAGACTAACTTGACGCAGTCTGGCGGAGAAGGTATGGTCCTCTGTTCCGGGGCCGCTTGCCCGTTCCGGAGTGGTTGTTATCTCTCTCTGATGCAGGTCACTTCCGTCCCACGCGGTCCATATGATGGCAAGTTTCAGATACTGATCCTTTTTCGATTTCGGATCGTCTTTGTATCTCAGACGCAAATTGAGTCCCAAAGGGGGAATCTCCACACCACCAGAGATAAAAAAAGCTCAGTTGCGCATCGGGACGAGAATGAATGTGGGTGGGCTTCTCCCCGCCAGCACACCAGAACATGAGTCCACAGACAACATCCTGGGAGAAAGTCTGGTACTGGTGAAGTGTCCAGGCACGAGCTCGAAGCTGTAACATACTCTTCCGTTTGAGGGAAGATAAGTCCACTTTATGTGGCTCGAAGCCATCATACCAACCCTCATCTCCCTCCAGTTTGTTAGGAAAGTTGTATGTGGTGGTCATCATGAAAGCAAGCTCCCTTAAGCTGCGTTGAAGAGAGTGGATCGTGAGTTATTTGGATGGAAATTGAAATAGGATGGGAGGTGTTGAGGTTTGTTGAGAGTCGTCCTTCACGGACGACTGCAGATCACGGAGGGTGGAGGAGTGGATTGCGATGCTCAGGTGACAAGAGCTGAAACCTAGACGAAACGTGTCAGAGCTGGATCCAGACTCTCGTTGTGAGAATGTGGAATTGATATGGGGTGAGATGGTCTGGAATGAAGCCGTGGTCCTTGAGATGCGCTCCACTGCAGCTGTCGTTGTGCAGCTTCACCGAAGGCAGGGAGACAAGTCAGTCACAAGAGTTGAAGTGTCCATGAGTCCAGGGTAGACAAGAAGGAATGAGTATGTACATACAAGGTGTGTCAGTTGAGTTGAAGAGTTGAGTTGAAGAGTTGAGTTGAAGAGTTGATGAAGATGAAGAAGAAGAAGAAGAGAGGAAGGATGGTGGGAGTGGGGCTTTTATAGACTGAGTCCAAGGCACCCAAAGTTGTCAACGATGAATGGCAGGCAGGCTGCGAACAATGGGGAGTGAATATAATATTAAAAATCTCAATAGAGATCAGCCACTAATAGGGTGTGAATAAAATCCCCTGTCATGAATGAGAAGTGAGAGAATGCCTGAATAGGTGGTGAATAGCATCTTGGATGCTGTTCACTTCCTTTGTCTTCTCTGAATACTTATTCTATTCACAACATTCTACCATTTATAATGTTACCTGGAGCCGAAGAGGTTAAGATAGAGTTTCATCAATTCTATCGGAGGTAAAGGCAAAACCTGTCTGGTTGCATGATGTCTCTAGTGGAGCAAGATAAAGGATTGTACAATAGTATGGAAGATGTGCGAGGGTAGCGAGGGATCCGAAAGAAGGAATCGTGAGAGCAAATATCTAGAGAATCAATTGCAACAAATCCTTGGAACAGCCACAAATCCTTGGAACATTTGCAACGGTGTTTCCTTGTGCAAAAGGCCATGCCCATTTTAGAAGCAAGTTCAACTTCTCCAGAAAGTCTTTTCTGTCAACCATATCAAAGTATTTTTCCCCGTAAGCAGGCACGGCAATCATATGTCCTAGATCTAGGAGCTCCGAGAATTGAACATGAAGCTTGCCATCAAAATAGGATTGGAACATACGGCATCCGCCAAATTTGTCCATCAGAAATACTAAATGCTAATGATATATTAGTAAAAGCCTAACGATACCTAAGAAGGAAAGACAAACCGGGAAAGTAAAGTAGCACTCGTCCGACCGATCCTCATTCGACCGACTCTCATCCCACCGATTCTCATACGACCTTTGCCGATCAACCTGGGTCATTTCTGTGTGGGTTAATACGGCGATCGCAAAGAGCTCCATCGAGGAAGGCCGTTTATCACCACATTTCTCCTGGTTGCAGAACCCGACTATTGAGCGCTGGTGGCCCTTGTGCTCATGGCAGCTCAGTGAATCTAGAGGACACTCCAGCTTCTCGGTATTTGTACACTCAAAGTCGAGAAACTCTCGGCGGCCTGATAATAGTGAATGCGTATCACTGGAGTATAAGTTAGTATTTGAGAGAGATAAGATACTTTATCCACTAACCGGTCTACTACCCATCCGCCATTAGGAATCCTAGAAGACTATTAGTAATAAGTTCATGAAGGTTAGGACGTATACAAACCCGTCACGGTGAAATTCCTTGGATGAGTGACCACTCCCTGTAAAGGTAAAGTAGTTATATTGGTCGGTCATCATATCTGGAAACATAGCCATCTTGATTGACTCAAGATTCCATGGGTAGCAGTGAGGACCTGGCACTTCAGACCAGCTTGCAACCTCTAGGAAGGGTGAAGCTGCTAGATCTGAATCGAGAACATCTCGATAATCAACCCGAGGTAGGAAGTGGCTTATAACCGATGGCGAAGAAATTGTACCAGTGCGGATATCAAACTGATGAAAATCGACTCCGAGGTCTGAAAGCTGCTCGTCTGTCATAGGAAGCTTCCTATTCTCGCGAAGGGTGTTGCAGATCCGTTCCATTGTTTGAAACTAGATCTTGGAGTGTAAGAGAAGTAGAGTAGAGAGGAGTGTAAGAAGATATATGTAACGATGGACATAGTATGGATGTTTGCCGCCTTCTAAATAGGTTATGTGAAATTCGGCTATCCAATCACGTTTTCCCGACCGATCCTTTCTGGAAAGTTTAATTGGTATTGATGACGTTTTGGCCTGGAACGAACTATCCATGGATGTATCGTGCGTTGAGTGATTACCAGATCCACCTTAAAAGCCCTGGAGGTGTCGGAGCTGTGTCCAGCCCTGGTGCCGCTTGTATACTATTCCCTAAGAGTTTACGAGTCTTACTTTTGTGCGTTTGTTCTTCTTTTCCCATGCATCGTCGGTATCTTCTTGCACCTGTAGCTATCCATACACGATTACTCGATCACTCTAAGAAAATGAACACGCTGTTAAGAATCCTTCTTTCTTGATGGCTAACATATTATACCTGTCACCTTAGTACCAGTAATTGCATTGAACAAAGTCGGTAATGTAGCTGAGAAAGATACAGTGGTGTCGAGGATAAATTGCCTATGAACTGCCTAGGTGGATGGTGGGCGAGATCCACGGACTAGTTTCTCGGGTTGACATATAAGTTTGTGATTTCTTTGCGGAAGTTGGATAACCGCCAGTTTGTGCCGTGATAATAACTAGCCGCCTCAGCTGAGAGTTATATCATCATAGGGTCGTCTAATTTGCTAAATTTTCGTACTAGTGGTATGGTGGTATCTGCGGGTATCAATTAGGCTTTATAAACCTACCTACTCTTCGGGTATCCTAACTCAGATATTGTAAATTCAGCCGCGCTTACCTTTTACAGAGTCCATAGGAACAAAGTTTTGGGAAAGATCGAGCCCGGTCTCGGAAGGAATATATATTTGGCTCCACCGTCATAGAATAGTTGTTCCCAGGGTTCAACGAGAGCGAATTGGCTCAAATTCCTTCGATTGGATCATAATAACAAGTGAGTTCAATCGAGGATGGTGGCCAACGTTGGCCTTTATCGGTCTTCGTAAACGACATAAGGAGTAGCCGTCAGCAGCCTCCTCAATAAGACAAAGCAATGGGAGTTAGTGTCAGTAGATAGCATATCCGAGACGCCTTAGATATCTCAAGCCAGAGCTGTAAGAGGATTATGGCCATTAGAAGCTGCCTGGGACAGAAGCGACTTAACTACACACCAAACTGGGACAACTATACACGGAAGCCCGAAGTGTCAATATTGCAACACGAGGCACTTTTACATGGCCTTCTATGTTATCTAGGTATTTTGGCTATCGGAAGTTGTTCAATATAGATTTATGGAGTGAAAGCTAAAGTGCGGTGAGTTGAATAATTGAATGGGAAAACATCATAGCATATTTACAGGTCCGCAAAACAAATCGTTTCCTTCACCATCTGAGATATTATGTTCTTTGAGACATGATATACCCATTGAACTCTCAGAACCTTACAAGAAGTCCCCTGCCCACACAGTCTTACTCGCAATGGTCACTGCTGTTGTCGCCACCGTCGACGCATCCATAAGGACAATTTTCTGTCTTTGAGATTGTACCATCATCATGGCAGCGATAGAGGTAGTAGTCGAAATTGACCAGCATAGGGTCGATGGGCCAGTCGGCATGTTTGAGGGCATCGTAGATCTCTTGATGATAGTTGCCTGTGTCCGACAGAATAGTAAGCAGAGATTAAACAACTGAGTCGCAAGGTACGAAACATTACCTTTTCCCATTAGAGTAAACGCGCAGTAGTCAAGACCAGATTGACAATTTGCTGCGGCACATAGAGAGACAAAAAGAGCACAAGCTGACAAGATGACCTTCATGTTGGAGGTTTCTATGTGTGTTGTGGTAATATTCCTGGTTGAGTTTAATCAGAGAGAGAAATTACCAAGCTAACAGTCCACACGTAGGAATAGCCTCCTTATAGGAAATTCGGAGGTACCGATGTCAGACACGGTCTATAGATGCTTGCCTCTCCGAGACTAGCTAGGTTGTCTCTCTTTTTTTTTCCCTTCACTTTTTCTTTTTCTTCCCGCATCTTTTCCCTATTTTGTAAAACTCATATCCTTTCCTGGTCGTGGCCCCATACAGATACGGACCATTCAATACCGTAATAAAAATTACGTCTTCTAGTTTTATCAATCGTGAGGGTATTAAAGGATCTGCAGAACCGGGGTTCTTACTGGCGTGAGGGCTGTCCCCTGGCCCCCGGTGTCTATCTAATTCCATTTTCAGTAATTTACAGGAAGAATTAGCCCATGTGGTTGACTAAAAGTACCTAGGCAGAGAAAGCCGGAAACCCTGCCGCATCCTTCTGGTTCTGCACGATGAAATGCTTATCCCCTTCCCCTTTTGGGATAGACGAACTCCACAATAATAAGGGCAACCATCCCAATGGCGATTGGCGGGAATGTTATTAGGGATGTGGAACTATAACCGTCTCGACATGTTTGGTCCTCCTGTTGGCTCCATCGCATATAGAGCAAGCACGCATAAAAATAAAGGGTCGGGATAAGGCCACAAACAACAAATATTCTGAGAGATCAGTTCTTCAATATCAGAGTGAGAAAGTATGTGATAAGAATAAAAACTACTTACATTGGCATCATCAACCAAGCCCATTTGCGGGTGATTCGCACAATACGATCGATCCTTGAGTCTCGCCGAGGCGAGGCAGATAAGCGAGATCGTTCTGTAGCCCACTGGGGCCTTCGGATCTGGGACTTGGAATTCATTTTGCGAGAGAAGTTTAGTGGAAGGTGTGTGAAGGAGAGAAGACAAGGGTCCCACTGCGCTAATAAAGAGTGAGATGATGTCACGGGGCCTGTGCCCTTGGCCCCCGGGGCCAAAGTTAGTAGAAGAAATAAAATACGTTCAAATGAAAAAGAAAAAGAAAAAAAAAAGAATGAGAATGAGGATCAATCCTTCCGGTCATCAAAATGGCAACATTCTAGCGAGCTAACATCCTTGGGGGCTATTTACAAATTGTAACGTCTCAAAAAGTAAAACAGGAAAATCCAAAAAAGGAAAGCATTTAGCTGTTGATACTAGTGGCTCAGCAAGTAAAATACCATCTTGATAGCCCACAATTGTATAGTGGTCAATCGAATATCATCATATATAACATTCAGCGCAACCCCTCCCAAGGTTCTTCGATCATTTCGCACATAACCTCCTTTGCCCCCCTTACTTTCTTTGGCTCGCATCAATTGCCCATCATGATAATTCCGATCACGGCAATTCTCGTATTGGCATCCTTGGTACCAGCCATTCCGGTAGAGGGAGATATCTTTGCTCCTACCTCAACCGATGGCGCCTCCGCGCTACAAGGAATGAATGCCGCAACTCGCGAACTGGATGCCCGTATGGAGAAAATATCCACCGCTCTGGACATTCGAAGTGAGAACCCTGCAGCCCGCGCCTTGATGGAACTGGAGAGTAGAGATCCTGGCTCCCGCGAAGTGGGGGCACCTAGATTTAGTGCCCAGCAGTATACCGGAGCGTAAGTACAGCCAAATTCTGTGATGAATGAAACCAATACTAACAAAAATCTAGCCAAGCGGTGGTATGGTATAGTGCATTATCTGCAACAAGCCTCTGTGCCGTATTCGGCGGTGGGGCGGCTTGTACTGCGCTTTTCCCATTCATAGTCGGTATTATGAATGTCGTAATCTACATCGGCGCGATGAGAAACGGCGATATCTCAAGGGGCTCGAGATATGTTGCAGGATTGCTGGGCACCAATGCCTTGCTGAGTGATATCGAAATGGGAAGCTTGACCCCGAGCGAAGAAAGCCAGGCGAATCGGTTGCTTTCGGACGCGCCTTTCAATTCGAATTCTAAGCGAAGTCTACTCGAGGAGGAACACTTAGATGTGGCCCGACTCTTTGAAGGATCCAGTCTGGAATTTGATCGTATCGAGCTCGAGGACGTTTCATTCTTGAACCAACAGAAGCGAAGCCTTGACTCACCTGATCTCACGCATCGCATGATGATCCGAGGTGCCAAGATGAACGATCTGTCGCATGATCTAGCGTTTGACCGGTACAGCAATGGCCAGTCGGGAATCTCCTTCAACTTCAATGACACTAAATTTGGCGGAGAGTCAGAGCTGAATAAGCGCGATCTATCTGATGTTGGATTGAAGGTGACGTTCTCATATCCTCAAGGACAGAAGATTGATAAAGGTGATTCCTTGAGGACAGACCTTTCCCACGGAATCGCAAAGCATTGGAGCGAGCTTGCTTTCAGTCAGACTGGCTGGAGTGAGTACCTTGGTTCGATTTTAGATTCGGATCGAAACCCAGTGGTGAAGTACCGCATTCAAGTCACGAAAGGCGAGCCCAGCTCTAGCCCTGGAGATATCTCTGGCAATTAAAGCTTTGCGTCTATCACACAGGCGAACCTTCTTACTTGCAACACGAAGCCCCATTGATCCTTCTGGCTTTTATTGTGTAAATATCAAACTTGCTTTTCCCATGTTATCAGACCACAAGAAGACATGGTTCTCTTGCTGTCTTTCTTGACACTTGTGTATATGGATCTTTGATTTTGAAATAAATTCGTATCTGCGTTTACTCAATTCAATATTAGTGATCTACAAGAGGTCGACATCTTTACTCATATGCTTGTCCAAGCTTCGCGGTCATTTATATCCGATTTTCTTGCAATGCCGTTCTCCTAAATCTATTACAAAACATCGAATCACTTCAAATGAACAAGCAGTACTGATTCAAGTCATCTAATACTCTATGGTATCATCGAAATTGAATCTTGGGAGAACCCTTTAGCTTTTTGCGCCTCTGGATCTAGCTTTTCACCATGTTCCGCCCCTGAATTCTTGAGACGACTTCTCGGCTGTAGATGGTAGCCGAGTACTAGATTACGGTATTCTCGCAGCGATTTGCCTTTATGTCACTGCTGATCATTGTGGTATCCACACTCCATCAGCCCCACCGGGGGCCAGGGAGCGGGGGCCAAATCACACCTGTAAGCTCGCTAGAAGGCTGAATGAGTTGATCGGATAACCTCATTTGTTTCGGAGGACTCTCTGTTTTAGCCCCCACCCATTGTGCCTTACAGACTGTGGGCCCCAAGTCAGCCCTGAGCCCAGGTCGTTTCAAAGATTATGAAGAAAGAGGAAGGATGATCGCGCATATGAACAGAAGCATATCCAAAAATAGTATAAAAAAAAAGGAAAATGCATGAAAATATATGACATGTTTCCCGTGGCCCCCTGGATTCACATGAAAATCGCGCATAGTAACAAGAAAAAAGAGTAATCAAAAACCAAATACCCTCAGGTATCGAAAAACGTAAGAAACCAAGTCCGACGAGGCTGTTGCCCCCTCGGCTCCTGTAGCCCCATTGATGCTACTTACGTACGGTTTTACCAAATGATGAGGGCCACGAACTTCCAATTTTGGTTTCAAGATAATCATTTGCTGGAAGCACTAACGTCCTTCTCTAACAATTGACATATTTAAGTATTCCAGCCTCTCCGTTATTCATTCAAAGTCACTCTTCTTCCATATACCGAGCATCTCTTTACATTCCACCCAAAGACCTCATACCGCAAACATGAAGCTCAGCATCCTCGCTATTGCCTTCTCTATCGCTGCTGTGTCCGCACACAACTGCCAGGTTGGCTTGAGATACTGCGCCTATAACCTTATCGGCAAAGGTATGAATCTCTGAATAAATTTTCAACGTTGACACTTTCTTGGGAGTTGTGACTGACATAAAGAAGGCGACTACCATTCCCAAGTGAATGATGCCATGGCAAAATATTATGGAACCAGCAGTACAAATCTGAAATACCAAAATCCCGACTACGCCCTTTACCTGTGCAATGGTGCCGACGACATTAAGATGGTCAAGGATTGCAACAACTACTGCTCGAATGGAGGCGATAACAAGAGTGACTACTGTGACAACTAGATAGCCCTCTGCTTTGTTCGAATGATTTGTTGAACGCCATTTCATATTTGCTGTATATAGGATGATGCTGCACTATGACTGAGCATATTCTAAGGGAATGCAAGCTAGCCTACAAATATCTTAACCCAATCTCGATACAGATAATGTAATTTGAAATTTTCTAGTGAAGACCACTTTCAGTGCATGGCTTGTAATCTAAGACACGATTGCTGGTACATTAATACAACACTATACACTTGTTCTATGCAGCGTATTTTCTTCTGTTGTTATTTCGACTCTGTATACTCCGTAGGTAACATCATGAAAATGAATCAACACTTCCCAGGTTTTAGAAGCAAGTGTGATTCATCCAGTCAACGAATTACGAGGCCAATTACATTATCGGATAATATAAACTTCACTAGAGGAAGCATCTTTCGTATGAGGCAGAATATAATCCTTTATTTGAAATATGATGATCCTTCCGGCCTCCGTGGCCCGTAGATGGATGGGCGTTAGTTTAAAGAATTTGTGGGTAAAAATTTCGATAAACTTTCAAAGATGACCCTCATCAAATTATACCTGCGTCCACTGCTCTTGGATTACCTATTTGATCATAGGGCGGCCCCACGCTCAGCTCAACCCAGCAAAAGACCCAGATAAGCACTGAGCCCTATTCGGGCATCTTGGCGGGGGCGGGCGGCCCGGGGCTGTGCCTATGTATGTAGGGGGCCGCTAGCCTTCGTTTCTAGATCCACATGCATTCTAAAATGGAAATCGCGATGCACTGCAAAATATAGAAGGATTAAAACTTGAAAAAAGTCCATTGGGGGCTGTAATTTGTGAAACAGTACCGATTTTTGTTCTGTAATTTTGAGCACAGCTCGCATATATCTGCCATCAGTCTACACGATATTTCAGGGGACATATAAGAAGAGCGGGAGGCTTCTCATTATCAATTATCCATCCAAGTCCTCCAATGAAAACATCAATGTCCAATATGAAGCTCATCCTGCCCACCATCCTCGCCGTCCTTGCATCCACGGCCGTTGCCAAAAACTGCAATGAGGGATTCGACTACTGTGCTCTTACTCTCCTGAACAATGGTTGTTTCGACCCATCCTGTATATCTTGTCTGGATTAAACTAACTTACTACAGGTGATTACCACCAGCAGATCTTGCAAGCCGTGGACGATTATGGCAAGAATCCTGCAAACTGGAACTACGACAACTTCCTCTACCATTGCGAGGGCGGCTCCAACGGAGACATCAAAATCACAAAGGAGTGCCCCAATGGCTGTGTAGACGGTGGAGCTGGTAACGATGATCAGTGCCAGTAGTTTTGGAAATTTGGAACTACTCGTTGATATTTTTTGTTTATGATTTTGTGTATACAACAATACCTACATAGCATTCGGTTCCTGTATATACTTATTGCGACCATCTGCAACCTTGGACCTTGGAATGTGTTTTCTCTCTTCGCCTCTCATTTAGGTATATTGTAATTATAAGTTCCATTGTTTTGATGAAAAGAAAGTAATTAGGTTCGGGAAACCTACCAGTGGCAGTATAGAAGATACAGCTCCTTAAGCCATGACCAATGAGTTATCATCGGCATATAATTCCAAGTTCGATACCAAGGTGGTGGCCCTCCGTTGAGGACTACTTCGTTCAACACCTCAACCTGCTCGCCTTCCTCGCCATGTGCTAAATCGGGATTAGGCTTGGAATCACCACGATAGCTTCAAATGCTCAAACGGGCTGAATATTTGGTGAGGAATATTAAGGTGGGTGGATATCTGCCCTGAGTGCCCTGAATAGAGCCGCTCATGCCCGAACCGTGGGCGCTAGGTGACCACCACCTTAAACTTGCTGTTGTATGGTTTTTGGTTTTATTTTGCAGAAAACAAGAGACCTTATTAATGACTAGAAAGGGTTATCATTCATGATGACTATGTATGTATGTATGTATGTATGTATAGGTTGTAAGAAGGGAGGATGTAGTATATCAAAAATCGTTCTGGAATAAACAAAGATAGGTAGGCCCAGGCAGCTAGATCCACGACATATATTTTCTCTTCGAATTCCACCAGATCAATGCCTATGCTCACGCCCTTCCGACGTGCAGCAAGCTCCTCCCATGGCCGCTCTAGCCAGATTTGCGCGACTCATTTGACGAGGCTCCCGAAGAGACAAGCGGAAAAACTCTGGCTCAGGCGCTGGCTCTCGGGGCCCTTTTCCGAATTTCACTGACTTATACTTGGCAGCAATATTTTGCTTGTAGATCATGTTGAGCCAGTTGGCTAATCGGTACCCGCCTTTAGCAACCTGCAGCTCGATCGTGCCGATGGCGGAGTTGTAGTATGTCGGGTAGAGATCGCCAGTCTGCAGGGCAGCAGCTCCATCCGGCATGACAACGGTACAGACAAAGGAATTGGCATCCGACGCCCATCGCGTAGCAGTGGTGACAGTATCACTGATAGTATCGCCGTTGATCCAGCTCTTAGCTTGCTTCTTGTAGGTGCCGGCGGCGATTTCATCCACCAAGCTATCGGCCCATCCCTTTGCATCGGCAAGCGAACTACCGCCAATCAGCTGTGTGGGCATGTATGTATCCCAGTCGGCGTGAAGGTTGTCACTGTAGTTGTTGAAAGTGACCTTGATACCATTTCCGCCAACCTCGTAGTTCTCGTCGTGCAGTGGCTGAGTGAGATCACCAATGATGTGCACGAGGAATCTGAGGGCTTCGGCGGTATGGTCAGCACTAAGTCTGCCGTCGCCTGCGCGCAGGGTGTAATTGGCAATGGCAGAGATTGAGCAGCCTTCATCACCACAATCGCGCTCATAGTCCACGTTGCAGGTTGTTGGGGGATCATCCATGGCATCAATGTAGTGCAATGGGGCTGACCATTTGCCGTCATCTGTAAGGCGATATTGGTCCGCCCAAGAAGCAATGTTTGCTAAATACGAGCTGGAAGTGTCGTTGAGAATTTCTTGTGCCCTTAAATTTGATTAGTATTGAATACTTTCGTTATCGTAAAGAGGACTTACCATGATGCGGCTTCAGGAGAAATGTAGTGTTGGGCAACATAGGCAACAGTCGCGTGGCCCAATGCACCCCACGCATTTGCCCCATGAATGACCCCGAAGGTGACGAACGCAATCCTAGATAGAGACAGCATTCTTAGAGAAACTGAGAGGCACAGTCTAAAGTGTTTTGTGGAGTGTTTATTTATGAAGGTTAGTGAAAATCCAAATACAATATATAGTTTCAAGCACCGGCGGTTTCCACTTGGTGCAAGTCACATTATCATGAAGCCAGCCGATGTTACAACAAGAAAGACGGCCTATATGCAAGGGCTTGTCAGCAGATAAGAGCACGTCGATTTTCTACGTGGTGTGATTCGTGAACTAAATTGCGGGGTCGTCACTAATGCATTCCAGCCACCGGAGACCACCGGCGCTGAAGAAGCCAGGCTATCTCGGTTTCTTCGAATCTCTAACCTACAATTAATATGACATAGAATAATAGATTGAGGTTGTATGTGATATACAAAGGGTAAACAAACACATAATTGATCATTGGAAATAAAACTTTGGAATTGCTAAAGATTCAAACAGGTACCGATTAAAGGTACAGATTCACAAAATAGTGAATATGCCAACAAAGATCCACGCGAAATTGACACGAGCAATTCCGTGCCGATCTTACTCAATGTAGCCCGCCAGTGAAATAAAACAGCGAAAAGAAATGATTGTGCTAAGAACTTCCCCCATCAAAAGTAATAGGAATAGTCGGCCGCCTATGCGGTTTTGTCGGGTCTTCTTGGCGGTCTTTTTAAATTGTTCTCAAATGTCTTCTTAGATGTATACAAAGGCAGTAAAGGGCACCGTACAGAAGACTTTTCTATGTAAAACCAGTGATATACCCCGATGATGGAGATAAAACCGCCACAAACTTCTGCACAGACACAAAAATTGAAAATATAAAGATTCTGGCGGAGATGAAAACGAAGAAAAGTCTGCATGGGTGTTCGACACCTGCTCGTGATGGCAAGTGCCAGGTCGATATAAGGAAGGCGCGTTTCAGTCAGCCAGACAAATCCAAAGGCGCAATCCCCAGTTGTACCCGTGGGCATAATAAAGTACTCTGTACGGTTTATGTATACATCTAAAAGAAACCTAAAAATATCAAAAACACGTCGGTACGTTCTTACACATAACGCCCCTAATATCATTTTGGGCCAAGTAGATCAGATCATTAACGCCTTGCGTCGTCAAGAACAGAGGCCGTATGAGCGACCCACTATTCTTGCGGTTTTTCATTTCATTTCATTCTATCTACTGGCAAATATTATCATGAAATTCGTTTAGTGCTGCGCACAAGCCTCAGCCCGATCCTGGACCGACTTAGCGATAGCAGGACGTTCCTGCACCAGCTTCAACCAAGCAGCGACATTGGGGAACTCCTTCTCCATATCAATTCCAAACAGGCCAGTAAGCAGATACCAAGGCACGAAAGCAGCATCGACATATGAGAACTTGTCACCGACAAGATACTGCTTTCCCTCGAGGGCGCGGTTGAGCACACCGGAGACACGGCGGATTTCGTTGATGTAACGGTCAATTGCGCTTTGAACCTTCTCCGAGTGATAGCGACTGAACCAGATAGCCTGGCCGAAGTATGGACCTTGACCAGATACCTGGAAGTGGAGCCATTGCTTGGCGAGGTAGTATTCTTTGGAGCCGGTGGCAAAGCTGATGGTGTTTTGCTTGTCGTATGTGTCGACCAGGTATTCGACAATTGCACCGGATTCCCAGAGGGTGATGTCGGTGTTGGGGTCTTCAATTGCGGGGACACGGCCGTTGGGGTTGATGGACTCGTATGGCTCTTTCTTCATGTCTGGGAAGTCGACGATCTTGTGGGTGTAGGGAATATTCAGCTCTTCCAGGACCATGATCACCTTCCAGGGATTGGGGCCTGGGCCATGGCCGTAGACGGTGATAGGCTTGAGAGACATCGTTGTGGTTTTTGGTGAGGGGAAATTGAGTGAAAAAGACATACCAAATCAGGGACTGAAGCTCTCTTAAATCAAGCTTCCAACCCCTCAAAACCCCACAATTCTTCTCGGTTATTCATCCTGAACCTTCAAATGTACTAAGCAAGGAGTTTCCCAAATGCCGTGGAACCTGAAGCTGACAAATGGCCCGGGCGGACCCTGTGGAAACTTCCAGAGTGCGGAATTGGATTGCTCAACGTCATTGTCAGTTGCAATGCTTCGCCTTCACCGGCAAAAGTGTTGCTGCCAAGCCGAACTGCCGGGTGTATCTGCCACGACCCTGAAATGATTACTAACGTGTTGATCTTCCCATGCACGGGTGGACTTGGTTGGATAACCATGTCGAAGCTGATGGCAATCAGAGCATAAACTCCAATACAACTCGGAGATATTCAATTGCAAAAATTTGCGGTGTTGATATGAAAAGCACGGCTCATACTGTGGCTGCTCCATGGCTCGGAATATTCCGACATTCCAAGATGGGTTTTTTTATCGATTGTCTGAGATCAGATGTTGGATCCCAGCACAATCATAGGAGTTGACCCTTTCTGGCATTAAGGTTCGAAGAAGGGCTGATGCATCACTCAATGACTCGGCTTGCCGTGGAGTCTCGAAAACGAGTCCAATGCAGCATATTCGTAATAGTGGGAAACCTGTGGATATGTACTGCTGCCAAGGCCGCAGGGCGTGTGAGTTAAAGTATCCAAATAGATAAGGCGGGTTATGGAGATAATTAATCATTCCTGGTTCTGTGGCTCTGATCGAGTCATGTCTAGTGAATATAAGGTTGACAAACCTCATCGATCGGACTTCCGGACCAACTCTATCGGACTAACACCCATGCTCGCCAAATGTACCCCTATGCTTACATAGCCCTACAGAATTATATATCCGATCAGTATTTCAAATCTAAAATAGCCTTTTACCTTAATTTATAGATTAGAAATCAATCAGGGTGATCACGAATTTGTGAATTTAGTATAGCGTACTCCGTATCGGAATAAAAATCCACATGTTCGGACTAACATCGGACTGCCTAAAACCAGAACATCCCTGTTCTATCTACGGAGTACTACATACTAACTTCTTAGACTAAAAAATGCCGATCGGTTGAAACCTTTCGAGTCATCTCATTTTTATCCTTTATACTCCATACTTTTGATTTCTAATTCCCCAAGGCATCATCCTTTTTAAGCTTTGTTGTGAAGCCGCAATCAACCCCGCTCTTTGAGTCATCCTGAGCCATCCTAAGCCACTTCGTAAATAACGCGTTAGCATCTAGCCATTTATCCCCGAAATTTGGGAAGTATCCCTGCAATTTGTAGAAACAGCTACATACCCTTACCAGTGGCGCTAAGACAGGACGTTGTTAGCCGACACGAGAGGCAAAGTACACTCTATATAGTATACCTAAAATAACATCTAGTCTTCCCCGTGGGCCCAGATCGCCATCTAGAATTCATCTGAGATTCCTTCGGACAAGACCCATACTGCAACTCCGACCTGGGAAGGAAGATGGATATCTGCACTAGTCTCGGCCTAAGGCGCGGTCTAACACGTGAATAGTAAAAATGCGAAGGCACAGAAGCACTAAAAATTAACTGCGCCCTTTCGCAAGAAATTTCTCGACGGGGAAGTCTAAACGAGTTACATATGAAAGGGCGTGTCCAGGTGCGAATGAATTGCTGAATTAGGAACCCGCACCTGTTCGGTGTCATCATTTAGGTCTAGAGGATGGATACACATGCCCCGGACAGCAAGTAGCTTTATCGAATCTTTTTGACTTTCCACGCTCGTACATTCCATTGGATAATTCTACCGCAACGTTTTTATCGAATATTTTTTGGATTTTCCACTCCTGTAGCCCGCTAGTAAAAATCGAACTCCGACCCTTACTCCGATCTTTAGCGGCCCCACACATAAGGCGGCTGTGACTGACGTCTTTGTTGGGCTGTTCCGTGTGAGTTTACTCCGTACAGTGCAAAGCTTCTAGACTTGACGCCTAGTATGTACTATGACTGAGATAGTGGGGCGTTGGCGTTTTGAGATTTTTTTCTCGGAATGACAACCTAGCACGGAGTAAATGATGTATTTAGTGATCAACATCTCTATATAAAGACCCGATGATATCCCCGTAGAAAGAAACATTCCAATCCATTCCATTGCAAAGCATCAGATCTTAAAGATCTATACAGTGACATCCTTCTCGCACCTTCCTCCCGAACTATAACCACCAAACCAACTCATACTTCGTTTACTTTTCGTTTACGTCTATACCTCCATCGTCAACGAACTCCCCAAAATCTCAACCAATCCTCCAAAATTACCCAAAACACACGCACAAAGCGTCAAATACAACTCAAGATGTTCAGCAAATCCTCCAACTCGTCTTCCAAGACCACATCGAGCGCAGCCTCAACACACTCCACCGTCTCCACAGCCACAACTCTCAATTCAGCCGACACCTCAACCAAGAACCACAAGTGGTACTCGCTCGGCTCAAAGTCCTCGAACTCCGATTCTAAGAAGGTTGACATAGACCTTCAGAAAAAGAAGCTGCACAACGAGGCTCTTGCCAGCTACTTCAGCCTGCGTTAAGTGGCATTGAGACAGTCGATGGATGCATCTACTTCTGTGACGATTACATCCGCTCAATCTACCCACGATACCTGCTTCTTTTCTCTTGTCTATTTTGTGCTTGGTTTATTAGATTTGTTTCGATGCTATGCGCTGCCGCGTTGATTTTTGGGTGCACTTGTTCGCCCTTTCGCCTCAATGATGGAATGATTTGGATACCACATACTACGTCTAATAATCTGTGATTTGCATTTATGTCTCAATGCGTCTGTTTTTGTGTTGATTTTCAACAGTCATAATCTGGGCTGTGTGGCTGGTTTACTTGTTGGTGTTCAAATATGTCTTGTGGGAATAGAAGATCTCTTCATATTCGAGTTGTTTCTCACTCAAAATTTATCCTCATTTAAGTGAAGTTCTCATCTCCATTTTAAATATTTCAAGTAGTGTAGTAGTGTCTGGTATTCAATGGTTCGTAGAAAACAGTGATCATTATGAAAGGTATGCAACAAATGCATGAAAACAAAACTCCAGCACACCATGACAAACGCTTAAAGGAGACAACACGGAACTCAATGCATATATTACAACCCAGCCATCAACTCTCCCATAGATATGGGCTTCCGGACCGCATTCGAGAAGCCTTCGTGGAAAGTAACCCAGACTTTCCGTCCAGCCTTAGACGACTCATCAACCCAACCATCTGCGCTGTTTATATCATTAGGCTGTGGCGCCGGCTGCTCAACCAGTCGACCAAAGAAATCGCGTTTCACAGCCGCTTCCCTGATTGCTTTGGCAGCAGCCGTCTCATCAGGATTCCTAGGACCCTTAGCGCCAAGTCTAGATGCACTCATGGCATCAGACTGCTTGCGCGTGGTCGCCTTGCGATACTCTTGATCTAGCACCTGGCGGACGGCATACCGCACCGGCGCTGTACCACCCGAAGCCTCGATGGTACTACCTTTGATCTTCGAGAAAACGACAAGTGAGTCGATTGGTCTATTTGAGGGTATATTAGCTTTGTATGTGTCGGGCAAGATTTGGGATCCCACTCACGGTTCCATTCTATACGCCCATCCACCGTGGTTTCCTTCATGTTCCACTCGGACTTTTTCAAAAGTCACGCCCATCCCGGCCATAACGCGCACAGTAGACTGGACAAGGGCACGTTCGGACTCTTTGCGGACGGTGGCAGTGCTTCTCTGCTCTCCATTGCCACGGATGATGACTGGCTTGACGTCTGGTGATAGCATGCGGATCAAGTAAGGGACTAGATCTGTAATTATACTTTCATTCGACCGGAAAATGCGAGCCATAGGTGCTGAAAAGGAGGCGTGGAATGCATTCATGGCCGCGCGGTTCTGCTTTTGTGCTTCGAAGGCAGCAAAGTCGGCTTTGGGCCCTGAGAAAGGATGAGGCTCTTCGGCTTCCTCGTCATCATCGTTCTTGTCATCATCGGTGGTTCTGCCAGTAGCCGTAGCAAATAGATGATGGAATGCGACAACCGACTGGCTAAGGTATGGAATCAGTTCCCATTCTTGGGATGAATGAACTTTCGAACTGATCGAGTCATGGAAATGAAGCCAGTCGTGGGCGGCGTTGGGTTTAGAGAAGTAATTATCATCCTGATATTGCTGGATGGGATATGAAGCGAAGCAGTCCGATACACAGCGGTCATGATCACCGCTAGAATCGATCATTTCCCGCAATCGGTTGATTGCGTGTCTCTTGCGCAGATCTGCCACGCCGACAGGAATACGGGTGTTGGTGGTATCAAAGCGATCTTGGAAACTCATGCCAACGGGAGCATCTGAGAAGCCAGCTCCCTCTGTGAACACACGATTCACAATCTCACGAACACCCCCACGACTTAACTCCTTGAAGAACGCGCTACCCTCAGCTGATGCATTGAGGACTCGATTCTCCAACCAGTTCCTCGTCAGTCTGAGCGAGGATGGCACTGACTCGTTTCGAAGCTTGTGTGCCACAAATTCTGCCGCAACAAGCACACTGCGAATATCACCCTCGGCAGACCCTTGGGTTTTGCCACTGCGCTTTTTTCTGCTCGCCATGCCCCAGGCTGCTTCACATAGCCTTCGAGCGCCATCACCATCGCAGGGGATGCCTTCACGGCCAAATATAACCTTGACTCGTTGAACAACATTCTCCAATGGTGCTTGGCGGACGTTGATCATCTCTGCGATGGACGATGCCCTAAGAGGCCGGAGACTGCTGTGATAGAGATCATTGCAGACCAAAATCAACGGCCGCATGAATCGGAAGTTGTCCCCCTTGCGCTTCTTGCCATTGTTGCCCTCCGAAGACAATTTCGCGTTCCGTTGGTCGAGCAATACAAGGTCAATGAGGGCCTTCATGAAACCACCCTCACCACCACTTCCAGAACCACCGGTGACACCGTCGACTTCGTCCACAACGACACATACGGGTTTACCGGCACGGCGCACCTTTTTGTCACCAACCTCCACGTTCATACCTTTGACGTTCTCGGTTCCCAAAGCATCACGAATGCGGCCTTTGACCACATCCCTGCTGCGGTCATCACTTGCGTTGATTTCAAGCACTTCAAAGCCAGCCTGTCTGGCACATACATGCGCTAATGTCGTCTTTCCGAGTCCGGGCGGGCCACTCAATAAAAGAACTTTTCGATGGATGTACTCTTCTTCGTCCTCCTGGGCAGGCTTCTTCGCCCGAGACTTGGCTAGACCAGGGAACACAATTGACTCCCAACCCTTGAGCCAGCGTAGGACTGATCGATGGGTGCGTTCATCGCCAATAAGATCGGTGAATTTACGAGCACGGTATTTCTCTGTCCACATTGCAGAGTCCATCTTCTTCTGCTTTGAGCTCACGTTGTTCACTTCAATGGTTTGCTGGACTGGGGGTTGAGGGATTGTGGTCGTGGGCTTTTGGTCTTTGGCAGCATCGTCCAGCAGTTTGTGGATGTCGATACCGTAATAGCTCTTGGTCGCTTTTCCAGGCTCTGTCTCGGATCGACTAGCGATCATTTGTTTGTAGGAAACCGGGGCTTGGACCTTCCTTTGCCCGACATTATGGGTCTTGCCAGCACACGTCTTGATCTGGAACCTCTTGGGAGCCGTTGGAGCGGGCCGAGGTGTCAATTGTACTAGTGTTCGGGAAGAACTGGGGGTAGGAATGGTTGTGTCGTTCAATTTCGTAGATGCCGGCGCCAGTGCCAGTATACTAGGGAGTTCCGCCGAAGGCTCCTGGAAGAAGTGCTCGGGCAGGTCATATTGATTATTCACCTGCTCGTCCCGGAAAGCAGCGAGGTCGTCTTCTTCATCATCGTCATCATCATCATCAACAAAGCCTCCAACCATGCGCTGGCGCTTCGGCTCCGTCGGCTGCTCGCCTCCCTCCGCATTTGTGACTTTCCTCTTCTGCGAGTCATTGGTCGCATTGCCAGATGTAGGTGCAAGCGCGCCGGGAGACGCTATGAACGGCATTCTCGAAACCGGTGGCGAGGATGGGAGAAAAGGGAGATTTCGAGTAGGAGTGTGAGAAAATGGTCTCGGGGTCGTAACGTTCTTCGTCGGCGTATCTACTATGTGGTTGTCAGTGCCACTATTCCAGGCAATGCGGAATTGGGATCGCGAACCAGGTCGTATGTCGTCTTCGCTGCGAAACACATCAGAAAGATCCCACGCTCGATGTTGAATCACAACTCTGTTGCGGGTTTGTTCGCGGCGGTGCAGGTGGATTGCCTCGAGATCGTCGGAGAATGATTCGGACGGTGGGTTTGTGTTACCAGGACCTTCGGAGTGGATGTGAAGGGCGGGGTCAAATGAGGATAGGAATGATGGCGAGGAGGGAAGCATTCAAACGTTCAGACATCTCATGTCATTGAATGGTCTCCGATGTAATTCCCCTCTGATAGACGCGCGACGCGTGCAGAACGCGCTAGTCCCGTTTTGGCCGCATAGTCCTTTTTCAATTTCTTCCAGGCTGTCTATACAAATGTGCTCAAGCAGTGTTTTGTTTGTAGACTAGATTATTTTGAAAGTACAGTATGAAGTTTAAAGCAACCTTCCAAGGATATTGAAATCAGATCAAAAATGATGGACATTTGGTATTGTAGACCAAACCAGTTTTGGCTCCAGTCCTCTAGTCAATGGTATACTGTACGGTTCATTTAACAGACAAAAAAAAAAGGCATCAACCTGCTCGATAGGTCATGATACAAAAGGAGAAACTATTCGTGCGACCAAATTAGGCGCTCTTGACCTTCTCGGTCAGCTCAGGCACCTTGTCAAACAGGTCACCGACGAGGCCAACATCAGCAATCTGGAAGATAGGGGCCTCGGGATCCTTGTTGATAGCAGCAATGACCTTGCTGTCCTTCATACCAGCCAAGTGCTGAATAGCACCAGAGATACCGGCACAGAGGTAAAGCTGAGGAGCAACGTTCTTACCAGTCTGACCAACCTGCAGACTGTTATCGGCGAAGCCACTGTCGACGGCAGCACGCGAAGCACCAATAGCAGCGCCGAGGGAATCCGCAAGAGGGAGCATGATGCGGTCAAACTCCTCCTTTGACTTCAAGCCACGGCCTCCAGACACAACACGGGTAGCTGTGGCGAGTTCCGGGCGCTCTGACTTGGCCAATTCCTCGGACACCCACTCGGTGATCGCGGGAACATTGGGGTCCGCTCCGTCGACGACCTCGGCAGAGCCGCCCTCGGTCTCGACGTCCTGGAAGGCGGTGCCTCGGACTGTGATGACCTTGACGTTGTCGGTGGACTGGACGGTCAGAATCGCGTTGCCGGCGTAGATGGGGCGGACGAAAGCTGGATTATGGTCAGTGGCCGGATCACATGTCAAACTTCTTCCTCGGGATTTCACATACTGTCCTCGCTCTCGATGCCGGTGATGTCGGAGATTTGCTGCACATCCAAGAGAGCAGCCACGCGGGGTAGCAGGCTCTTTCCGAAGGCAGAGTGGCCTGCAACGACGTGGGTGAATTCGCCCTTCTTAATGTTCTCGACGAGGAGAGGGGCATAGTTTTCGGGGAGGCCCTAACGTAGAATAAATCCAATTGTTAGTTAAAGTTCCTTATACAGGGATTGATTTCTGAAGATTCTAGAGGTATATACCTTCTCATATGCGTCATTATCCACGGCCAGCACCTTCTCAATGCCCTTAATCTTAGCAGCCTCGGCAGCGGCGGTGCCCTTGACACCGGAGCCAGCAATGAAACCCGTTACTGAGCCACCGAGCTTTTGTGCGGCCGCAATCGCGGACAAAGACGAAGATTCCAGCTTGCCATTGCGCTGCTCGAGAACGGCGAGGGTTGAGAGTAGGCGGGCGAGCGCCGAAGAAGCGGGCTGGCTCAGCTTTCGGGTGGGTTGGAGCTGAGAGCGGGCAGCCCGCAGGACAGAGTGCCTAGCGATCGGAATCATAATGACAACTTGGTGGAATTATTTGGCGTTGTTCTTCCAGACGTGGGGAGAAGAGCAAGATTGAAGCTCGGCGATTCACGGTGATGTGACTTTCGGTGGCTATCGTCGGGATGCCAAGACTGGCTCCCGAGGTCGGACTCGGTTAATGCGGTGATCATATAGCCTGATTATTCTTCGAAATGACGCATGCGACAGCCATAGAAAGGAGTTAATCTAATTTATTACTGTGTTATATTGTGCCTGGATGGTTTAGTTTGTTTACTGTTAGATTGATCTTAATTACTGGCACAATATAAATTGTCGGAACAATAGACACGTGATATTTTGTACGCCAGAAATACCTTTACATGCAGAAAACATTAAGAGCTATAACAATCATGAAGTCGACTTTCTCTTCTTCTTGCCACCAGTCTTTGTTGCGACGGGCTTGCTTGTGTCACCATCCTCGAGAGCCTGAGCCTTAAGCTGCTGGAGCTTCTCTTTCCGCGCGGCCACGGATGCAGCCTCCTCCTCATCCTCTGCGGACTTGGTCTTCTTTGTCTTCTTCTCCTCGAGCAGCTTGCCGTCTCCAGCGGACTTGCGCTTCTTGGAGTCCTTGATAGCTTCGGTCTCAGGGGCAGCTTCCAGCACGTTGGCATCCTCAACCCACAACTCATCAGCGAGCCAAATAGGCAGGGCCATGGTGTTGGCACCCTTGATGTGAAGAGCCTTGATGTTTCTCCAGCCCTTTGCGACGAATTTATCGGTCAGACCGTTGACAACAGCGGCAATATTCTCAGAAAGCTGCTCGGCTGTGAACTTGGACGAACCGACCCGGACGGCAGCGGTGGTGGATGGTGCGAGCTGCACGGCGGCGCAGTTCAGGGTACGCTCGATCTCCTTGGCGACAATAAGAGGAGAGGCGAAGGAGGCAGTCTTCTCTTCCTTGGAGGAAGAGTTGTTCTTCTTGGTGTCCTTCTTGACGCGCTTGCCATCCACCTTCTCAATCTCGGCGATACGGATGGGGATTGGGCGCTTGCTAGACTTGTAGAAGATCTTTCCGAGGGTCTGCACCAGGCGCATGGCGACACGGTCATCAGCCAGGAAGACATCGTGCTCGGCGAACAATTGGCGACGGCTCTCGAAGCTCTGGTAGCGGGCCTTAAGTTTAGAGAAACCAATGACCTTCTCGATGCGGGAGGAAAGGCCCTGGGGGAAGGATGGGTCGGCAATGATATCTTTAACGCCACGCTGAGGGTCGGCGGTGATCAAACAGATACTGAGCGAGGGAGATGTGTTGAGAGAGTGGGGGATGCTGATCTTGCCGGGCTTCAGGCGGTTCTTGTCGACCACATGCTGCTTGGTGGTGAGAACGAGCCAGATGGCTTCGTTCTTGGTCGCGCTGTCCTCGTCATCGGAATCATCGTCGCCAATAAGAGTCTTCTTGGTGGCGGTCTTCTCCTGTTCCTGCTGGGTAGACTTGATGTGCTTCAGCAGCGCGGTGGAAGCTTTGAGGGCCTGGTTGAATTAAGATAAGTACTTTGCGAAATTGGATATGGGGAGTCATCGGTACTAACCTGGGGCTTATCAAGCTGGTAAGGGGAACCTGAGGTCACCTTCGAGGTGAGTTGAGTAGTAGAGGAGCCCATTTTAGCAAGTTGTAGACTCGATGAATATCTCCAATTTTTTTGCAATCATATCGGGACTCAAAAAAAATTCGGAAGGCGGTGGCAGTTCATCCGTGCTTGGCAATCCAGACCCCAGTCGGTGCCTGAGGCCTCTATCGCGCCGCTGTTATCGCCTTTCTCGATACTTCGTAGGTTTTTTTTTAGCGATCTATGCTGACTCGAGACGGCGAAATAAGAGGTAGATAAACGGCGTTGCACCCATGTTATACCTCCTAGGGGCGGATCTCGATCGCTATATAAATCGAGGACAGGTTGACCTCATTGACTTTCTCGGTGTGTGTAGACATCTCATATCGAAATCCCTAATAGTATACAGATCCCAGAGGCTCGCAGGGCTCATAAATAATTTTCTTTTCTAAAAGGTAAACAAAAAAATGCGATATCGTGATGGAACGATACCATGACTTCCGGTAACATACATATTTTACGCCCAAGCGAAAATGAGCTATTGTTCGCTGATGCGCCAACTCAAACTCATTATCCATTGTAATTTGATGTGAATGATACGGGGGTGATTGAACCATCTATGAGACCAGTAGCGAGGGAGCGATAGCGACATGCGAAATCAAATGCGTGGCTTGTCCATCCTATAGTTACGGTCAGAAATATAGAGAGGATGATAAGGAAGCTCTCCAGCCGCAGCTCACATATATACAGAGGCTATAAGATTATACGAGGAGATTATCTTGTGCACTGTACCTCAAAATATGAATGATTGATTTGATTATATTTTGGTAGTAGCTTTCATTGTATGCACGGGTACAGAGTAACTCTGGAGCGGCTGATGAACGTGTTTCAAGTAATCAGATGCGTTGGTGGAAACTATGTTGTATGCGGCTGGAATAAACTCGACAGTCACCGCAATCTCACCTAGCCCTGGAGGCTGTTTGGGATTATCTAAAAATATACACCACAGAATACTCCCTCGCTTCTCGAGAAAAAAATCCTGCGAGAAGGGATCGCCACCTGGTGCCAAGTCTATGGGTAACTATTTATAGACAATGGGTTGGATCTCTGTGTAGATCAGACCATTGTTGTAGTATATGTTGATAGTTGTCTTGTATTTTCGTAGAAAATGTCACATTTAAACTAGCCAGATGTGTTGGATTTTATTTTACCGATATCGAGGTGATTTACTCCGTAGTGAGAAATTACACGCCGCATGCCGCAAGACACAACCCACCACATCCACAATGTATCATATACCATAACTAAGACCAGGTTTCAGGATTGACCGTGAGATGTTAGATTACAAGGTTCGTATTTGTATGCTGTAAATTGCGTGGTTGTCCCTGATTATGTATAATAAAAAGGTCCTCTACACGGGTTATGCTTTTTATCGCCCCTCGCGTACATCTAAAAAGACACAGAAACAGATCGGAGTGTTCTCAATGTCCTTGATAAATATGTATTATCTGGGGCCAAACAGATCATATCACTAAAGTCAAGGACACCAGGGTAGAATTCTTGTACAACATACATTGACAAACCACACAATTGATGTCACAGGACCGAATACTGTATATGGGTATAGGTACCAATCATAGCATATCCATTGCAGGTGCGCACTTTTATATTCTGCAAGTAAGCCGCAATGAAATCGGAAATGGAAACCATACAAAATTAAATTAATTCAGATGATACGAACGGTTGCCCCGAGGAGCCGAACTGTGGAGAGTGTCCGATTTGAATATATAAAATGCTTGAAAGTGAGCAGAACAGAGCAGGATATATACCCAAATACTACTCCGTAGTTATAATATTATTCATATACCATACATAACCCAGGGAGCCGCGCAAGTATCTTCCCATGATATACAACGCAAGTCTCTTTAAGCGATACTCGAATCTGCTTAAAAGCACCAAGTAGAGAAAGGGGAGTCGGGTCGACAGATGTTACAATTATGGCAGCAGGCACCAGCTAAAACAAAGAATCGGATCGAACGGAGGATTATGGAGCTGAATATTAGTACCCGAAAATATAGGACGCTTTGGTGTTGGCTTTGATTGTTTATTTACTTGAATATACATGTAGTAACTGTGGTTCGAGTAACCATTGCACGTCAAGAAAAGAACATGTCTTCATCAAATGCCCGCCTCGGCCGAACTTGGCTATTGTATGGAGAACGAGAACGTGGGCGCTACTGTCGGATGGTTATTGATACAACAATACATTTAGTGTAATTTTAGTGTAAATAATTTCAGAGATCTGCTAGAGCGAGCTATGACGCGGACAAAGCCGTGTCGTCGAAACAGTAGGATTAAGATTGCTGTGGATCGACAAGTCCGTCGGCTTCTAGCTCGCATATCATTGTTCCACTGGCTGGTCGATTATCAAAAAAGTGGATGGGCGGAGTAACTTTCGGCTGCTAGAGAGGACTGGAGTATGGAGAAGTGCGTGAATTTAGAATTTCAAAGCGCGGAGTCGTCATCACTGCGGGTTGGGATTCTAGCTCAAAAGTCTACGGAGTAGAGTACGGAGTACCTAGGGAGTTACAACGGACCTCCGATGTAGGTACCCCGTACTTAGTATCTCCTGACTCTCTGGCAGTATTTATATAGTACTTATGTCGTGGGCTGATATTTAATTTTATTTGCGAGGTCATGAGCAGGTCAGATCTGGTATATTATTATCGAACTTGGTATTAGTAACGTTGTATGTTGTAGGCTAGAATTTGAGTCCAGTTAAAGTGGAATACGAATCGGACTACGGAGTAGGGAGCGAGCGCTAGCACTGTCAGGGGAAATCCCCTTGCTGGCTACGCACACCGCACTGTAAGTCTTGGAAAAGCTGGGCAGGTGCGGAAGTAGATCAGTCAGGTCAGGCTGTCAGGGGTGAAAGTCTTCCAGGTTATACTTAAGCGTCTCTCTACAAATTACCCCTGGCGGGATTGTTATGGGCCGCAACAATTAACGCGAGGTTACAAGCATTGCAACATTATGTTGTATAAGGGGAAGAAGTAACTTCAATAGCGTGGTGTAATAAATTGCCTCCGTATTCAATTAAGAATTGAACAAAGCAGAAGAATACTCAGTCCAAGGTTGAAAGAAAGAAATAAATAATATAAATTCAAATGGGTTTTTGGTACCCATGGATACGCAAGGAATTTCGGCAGGGCCAACTTTGGAAGTGAACACTGATTGGTGTACCTGAATTCTGGGGCCCAAACAGCTGCAATCCTTGCCTCTGATTGGCTCCCCCTGGCAGTTTTTAATCTCGTTTCAACGCCAAGCGGCATGGAGTAAACAAAACCGAAAAAAAAGAAAAAAAAAAGAGGAATTGCCTAGATCACGGCCGTTATAGAACTATGTTGTACTCAGGTGGACTGGGAAGGAGAGAGATATAGAGACTACGACTTCATGTAAAAAAAACCACGTACAACATAGGATGATCTCCTTGAAAATATTATATTGTATATGCCAAGCAAAGCAAGTAGCATCCAGCCTCTGTCCAGGGTCCACTACCAAGGTAGGCAGTGTAAGACAGCTTGTATCTCGTACCTGCCCCTTTTCCTGTGACAATCACGCTAACGCTATTGGGACATAAACCGAATCGCCCCCCCTCCTTTTTGTCTCCTCTCCCTGACTTCTTCTTCCCCAGTCTTTCCACTCACAGCTCTCCTTTCTCGAAGTTTTCCCACACCAGAGGGATTCGTTCTCTCCACACTCATTTGAAAACCGCTGTCCTTTGCTCCATTGACCTTCTACGACAAACGCGCGACTACCCTTGAAGTGATGTATGTGCTGTCTCCTGTTTATCTCTACGTATTGGAATACCAAGTCGCGATGTGGTATGGTGCGGATTGTTGTGTGTCGATCCGAGGACCATGAATACGATTGTGCGACAAAACAAACGCGATATATGGTTGGAGGGACTCGATCGCATCCAAGCTGCACCATAGAACGGGAACTCATTGGACGAAAAGATCTATATATGGATTGTGACGCAACTAACACTTGATGATTAACAGTTCCGCATTACCACTACGATGAAGTTCCAAAACACCGTTGCCGCGCTAGCGACGGCTGGCCTCGCGGCCGCTCACGGCCATGGCCACGCTCACGCCCACAAGCGCGCTACCGAGACCGAGACCGTTTCGGTCCCCGGCCCAGTTGTGTACGATTTTGTCGTATTGGACCCGTCTAAGTCCGGCAGCCCTCAGGCCATCACCATCGAGGAAGCCTGCGACGGCCTTGCAAACCATGAGTATGAGTGGCTGGACTCTGAGGTTGCTGCTGCTTGCCCATCCAGCAGCTCGAGCTCTGCCGCCCCGACCTCGACTTCCACGTCCGCCCCAACAACAACCGCTACCGTTGCCCCTGCGATCCTTCAAGTGACCTCGGCTGCCATCACTCCCGCCAGCTCAACAAGCACGGCTGAGCCCACCTCTAGCTCCACTACAACCGCTGCTGCCACCAGCAGCTCTTCCAGCTCTTCCAGCTCCTCCAGCTCGAGCAGCTCCGGTGCCACCGGCCTCACTGCCGACTTCCCCGATGGAGAGATTGACTGCGGTGACTTCCCTTCGCAGTATGGTGCTGTCGCCCTTGACTACCTTGGTCTTGGTGGTTACTCTGGTATCCAGTACGTCAGTCTCCTCGATGATGTGATCAGCGATATTGTTACCGCCGTTACTGGCGATGAGTGCCACCACGGTGCCATGTGCTCATACGCTTGCCCACCTGGATACCAAAAGTCCCAGTGGCCTACTACCCAGGGTAGCACTGGCCAGTCCGTTGGTGGTCTTCAATGTAAGACCGACAACAAGCTCTACCTCACCAACAAGAACCACAAGCAGCTTTGCATTCCTGGTGTTGGTGGTGTCCACGTCAAGAACAAGATGTCCGAAAACGTTGCTGTTTGTCGTACCGATTACCCTGGTACCGAGTCCGAGACCATTCCTCTCAGCTCCTCCCCCGGTGATATCCACGAGCTCACTTGCCCCGATGGTGACAACTACTTCCTCTGGGAGGGCAAGGTCACCTCCGCTCAATACTACGTCAACCCCAAGGGTGTGTCCACTCAGAAGGGTTGCCAGTGGGGTGACAGCAGCGAGGACGTCGGTAACTGGGCTCCCATCAACCTTGGTGTCGGTTACACCAAGTCTGGAAAGTTCCTCTCCATCTTCCCCAACACCCCGACCACCAACAAGGCTCTCGACTTTAACGTTAAGCTTGAGGGTGACGACCTCAGCGATGAGTGCCGTTACGAGGATGGCACGTTCTACGACTCCAACGGTGCCATCAGCGGCAACAGCGGTTGCACAGTAAGTTTTCGTCCCAGGCCTCCCGATTTGCAAATTTCCATACTAACACTTTCTCTCCACAGGTCGGCGTCACCTCTGGCAAGGCCTACTACGTCTTCTACGACTAAATGTCGCAACCGCTTTTTGGTCGGCGGCAGTCCTTATACTGCCACGCGAAACTCGATGAGCTTTCCACACTTGAATTACACTAGGGCCAGCAGAGCTACCGCTCTCGTCTCATTCCCCTATGTGCATCTGTCTATATTCACGGTTTCTTATTTGAAGGATCAATATTCTTTTCTGTGTATCTTAAGTTCTATTTTGTTTTATGTGTGACTGGGCCCAAATCCAATCCTCGTTGCATATTTTTTGTTGTATTTTTCTTATGGCCACATTTACCCCCTGGTCAGGCACATTGATGGGAGCGATATCTTTTTATTTGACGGTTAGATTTACCTTCTTTATCTTCAAGTACCAATCAGTTCTTGATTTCAAATCTATCCCTCGTTCCCTTCCCTTCAATCTTTGTCCTGGTGACTGAAGCTTGGATCTTCTTACGCAATGGTTTTCTTTGGAGCCTCGGTCACTTGTTTCATCCTATGCCTCGCTTGAAGTGAATGACTCGAGTGTATGATTTGACTCAGCAGGGGGAATGATGACACAGCTGGTTCTGTACCTAGGTAACAGTCGGTCATCGGCTGGCCGTTCCTGAGTGATCTAGTCCAGCAGATCTGCACTGCCTGTTTTTAAGCTATTTTCTTCATCCTTCAAATGATATTCCGCAGCTCTCTTTCCTAATCTCTCTTCCATGATAAAGTAGCCACCAGAGCTAACTACCTATTCCAGCAGCAGTCCATGTAGGGGTCCTGGATCCTCAATTTGAACACATGTCGCATAACCTGCCAGCCAGCAATGTGTGGCATGCATACACCTAGACACCATTGTATTTGCGCTACCCCAAGCCCCCCATAATGTGAGGGACCAGCTAAATTATTAGTGTGGCGGCAAGCGCTTGGGGAGTATGTGACATGTCGCGTACATGATAAAACGCGAGATGCATGACCCCGCCCGGTAGCTATAGCATGCATGGTTGCGTCATTACTTCTGTGTCTATTCGCAACAGGAACTGTCCATTAAATCATGTACATCGCAGCCTACTGGAAAGGAACTTGGCTCGTCATGCCAAAATTCGTGATTCCTACTAATCACGTGCTGATATATATAAGAGCGAAGCCCTAACAAATCGTGTCAACTAATGCTCGAGTCAGTTTTGTGGACATCTAGTCCCGCATAACAGCCCCTGAGGAAAGAGTAACGGTTTAATCTTTTATGAGAACATTAGAATACAAGATTAGGTGTGAAACCCTGCTTATCTGATAACGTGCGTGGATTGTTATTCTTCATGCAAACAAGCCTCACTCCGCACCACACAGACGGTATCCTACAACACATGCTGCGCCCGACCGCTTAAACCACTTTCTCCTGATTTGCGACCGGGAGATATTGGGTGTCAGTAAGTCCTATTTTCTCACTCACAGCTTTCTTTGGAGTTTCAAACAAAGCCAGAGCCTTTATGAAGAATCTACGGCTGGTTAGCTGGTTAGCTGGCGCGTGCCTAACGAGGGTCGATGCTGTGCGCCCGATTGACGATGCATTTAGCAATATTCTCTGGGACTGTCTCAGCAAAAGTCTCAAGATATGCTCTTCCTATTCGAATACCGCGAAGGTCACACACTCCCCGGCAAGGCATCGACCTGAGACTTCTCGTTAGCCAGATGCTGCCTTTCCTCGATGATGGCATTATTTTCGATGAGACAATTTCGTTTCCTTGGCAAGCATTGGAGTCAACGTAGTGAAATAACAACATTCTGGTCAATTGCCGGTTAACGCGGAAAACATCGAAAGGTATTTGTGAGCTGCTGCCCAGGCACTCAAGTATCTCAAATTAGGAGTTGGTAGGCGATTGGGTGTGATATTGTGGCAAGACACCCCTTCAATAGAGTAGCCTGGATCCATGGAATCTCGGCTTATTGGTAAATTGTCTGTTTTGCATCGGCCTGTATCCCATCTGCGTGCTGAGTGGAGTTGCTTTGTTGTTCTGCCGACCACCAATGTCATATGGGATATACTGCTGAGGAGGATGTCTCATCTGCTTACTCCGACGGTCCACTATTGATTCTAGTTGACATCGGATTTTGATTCTTGTGAAGAAGAGGTACGCTGGTGGAGTGGGCATCCCATCTATATTGACGAGAAGAACACTCTGCTCCCTGCTCTAAAATAAGCGCCATAGCTAGAGCTAATAGGGGAGCTAGGGCCGATGTATCTGGATATTTGAGATCGAGATGTCTTCTCAACCACAGACCCATATCCCAGCATTCATGTTGTGATTTCGGAGGCTCTGAAGGACAAGAGCCTGAAGACCCAGAGTCGGACGTGGGACGGCACCGGAGTGTAAAGAAACACCATGTTGAAAGATTGGTTGGGGTTATCGAGTAGCGGATTCGTGGTTACTAGCAAGGCAAAAATGAGTGGGCTGGAAGCAAAATTATACAGCAGGCCCAAGAAGAAAATACAAAACCAGTCTCGATCATTTCTGTAGCCCGGGGAGCGAAGGGGGCCAAAACTTCCATCCAATAAGCAAAAATACACTGTAGAGTTCGAGTAGGAAATGGTCATTGCTCAATTACATCGGTTTTTTGTATTACCTCTTGTTATCGATTAATATAATTTTCATAGTGTACCGTTTTATATAACCGTCGATTAGACCACATGCGTTAGACCCATATATAATAAGGCAAGGGATCGATCGGGGTTGCGAGAGGCAGAACTCCACAGCTGATATGGGATCATTCCGACACGTAAATTATCCAAGTAGATTCTTTGCTAATACTGGGAGGTTCCAGAAGACCGGTGAGGTGAACTATACCAAAAAACATACCAAAAAATCAAACTAGCCGAGGCCCCACCAGTTGTCAACAAAAAGCCCAGTGCAAAAACTAGGGCGTTTTGTTTGTTTTTTTTCTCTTAATTGATCGGGCTGGAATTTAGCTCATATGCCCTTGGAAAAAACCCTTTTTGTTTGACTGAAACATGAGCCAAAATGATACTAAGGTGGTCGGGCAAATGGCTGGGAGACGCGACGAGATGACCGGTGATCAATTTCGTGCCAGTAAGTGGGGGGTTAGGGGGCTTGCATTTTCTGCTGGGAATTGTATGAATTGTACTCCGTATACCCTAGTACCCTCGTACTTCGTACTAGAGTATTAGCTATGTACGAGCTTGGAGAAGCTGCCTAAATTTTACCGTTGGATCCCAATACTTGAATAGACCGACAATTTAGGAGGGAAAATAAGTTGTCCTCATATTTTTGAAATCATCCTAGGGGCTACGTGCAAAATAAGGTCCATTTTGAAGTCCTGAATACCATTCCTGACACATCCTTAAACCTGGTTTACTGTCTCGCGTGGGGTCACGTGCTTTGAGACGCGGACGCGCCGCAGTGTATAAGAGTTGAACAGCACGAATTTAGGAAGAAACAAACCTTGAATTCGCGCCTTTTCACGTTTTCGTCTCTCAATTTATAAGTCACTATTTGTACAATACCTAAAGGAAGCAATTGAAATCGCGAACCTGTAGTGGAGTGTGGTTGGCGTCTATCGAACGCGTCTCGGACTGTAAGCGTGCATTTCCGCGCAGGACGAGACCCTCCGCCCCAGTGCATTCCACCACCACACACCCTTTCGACCTTTTTCTTCAATGCTTCTCCTCCTTACTCCTTGACCAATTTCTTTCCTCCCACCACGCCTTTTTCTCTAGGGGAGGCCTTGACGTCTTTCTCTTCTTTAAAATTCTCTAGGTTCCTCTCTGTGTTCGTATAACACGCGGAGACGCGGGTCCTCGACCTCGACTCAGGTTTTTCTTTTCGTGAGTAGGAGTGCTCGTTCGACTTCGTCCCACCTTTTTACTATGGAGTCCTCTCCGTTGAAGAGCCGAGTTGGCTCCATCTTGGGCGTCAAACGTCCTGCAGCCCTACTACCTGCCTTTGAGCCGAGCTCGTCGCCCTCCCTTCCTCGGCCTCAAAAGCGTGTAGCACGCGAACCAGATGTCTCGACGTATCCCACCCCGGTCCCGACCTCGTCGACCCATATCATGTCCTCTTCGCCTCCTCCTCCTGGCGTCGCTGCCTCCCGACCCTCCCTCACACGGTCCTTCTCTGCTGCCCTCGAACGTGCGCCCTTGTCTGCTGTGCCGGCGATAATGTTGTTGGAGAGTGGGGAACCGATTCTGATGGGCAGATCCAGTGTCTCATGCCATCACCAGCTCGCTGCTAGTCGCATGATCTCTCGTGTTCATGTCAAGGCTACATATAAGCCGGCTCCGAACCCATTCGATCGGGATAGGGTTGAAATCGTGTGCATGGGATGGAATGGGATAAAGATTCACTGCCAAGGGAGGAAATATGACCTGGCTAAAGGCAAGACCTTTACCTCGGACATTAAAGATGCAGATATCATGATAGATGTTCATGAGGCTCGTGTTCTGGTCCAATGGCCTCGCAGCGAACGAAGGGACTGCCCGTCTACCGACTCGGAACAGACTAGTGATGAAGCAACACCAACTCAGCGACGCCAACCCAGACGAGAGCTACAGGAAAGTCCGCTCCTGGATCGCCAGCGTCTGGCATCGCCGGTTTCCCCTTCGCCTGCTGTTCAGCATGCCATCCCCCCATCCTCGCCAATTTTCACACCTTCTCGTTCTCGCGCTGCAGTAGTGGTATTTGAGGATGAGCCCTCTCCATTGAAGCGTCACAACACTGTCACTGGGGTGATGTCCCAGAGTGCCCGTCGTGCTACTGCTATGCTTCACACTTCGCGGGCAAGCGAGTTGAGTGATCTGAGTAGATCTGAAGAGTTCTCCGATAATGACGAAGAGAATGATCCTATCATCCACTCCTTCGGACCATTTGGGGAGAACCTTCTTCCTCGTATGGCTTCTTTCCGGGCGGGTGATTCCCCCGTTCAGACTGCTCGTTCTCCTCGCAGCCTGCTGCCCGCCCAACCTCTTCAGCCTACCCGGTCCCCTAGACAGCCAGCCACCGTCCACGAGGACAGGGAATCTGAGACTCCTGAGGCCAAGCCCCAGTACACTGACGAACGGTCTGAGAAAGTCCGCAACCACGCTGCCAATCAACTCGCCTTCTCCCGACTGTCCTCCACGCCCTTCTCAACCATCTTGAACAACCTCCCTCCCGCCTACTGGAAGTCCGGTCACGAGTACCCCACTGGCCTCTCCAGGTCTGATATCCGCAACATTCTCGAATCAACCAAGTTTATTGGCAGAGTTGCTCGCGAAGGCAAGGATGCCGCTGGCAAGCCACTTGAGAGTGAATATTACTATGTTCCCGACGAGGATGATGATGTTATGCGGCGCTCCGCTGTGGTGGATGATCTTCGGAAGCCTGGCCTGCGCAACTGCCGGAAGCAGCACAAGGTTAGTACCTCGACGCCTCCTATACATACATCAATGTACCCGAACCCCCACTAACTTATTTTCAGCAATACTTCTGGCGGAAGCCCAAATGAATCATTGGCCGAAAAAGTTCCTATGTCTTTCCGCCCTCGGATGGACTTTCTCAGTACATATTTCCAGTGATTCTTGGTCTCCCTGGCTGCTAGGGAGACCCGCATAGCGTGGCGTGAGGCATACCCTGTTTTTGATTCATTATTATCAACATCCTTGATTTTTTTGTTTGAGTTTTGTTTCTGCTTGTTTCTTATTTCCTCGTTATAGCATCGACGTGTACGATTTTCTGGTCTCCAAAAAGCACGTGTATATCGTTTTGGTCGGGCCTTGGATATCCCAAGTTGGTTTCCAACGCGTCATGTTTCTTTTGGCCATCATTAGCCGTTTTGTTTACCCTAGAGATCAGTTATTCCGGTACTGGCTCTCATGTGTTGGGTGTCTCTTTGGAGAGATGCTTGGCCAGCTTGACCCTTAGTGTCTCCAGACATTATCCGAGTCATACGCGTTTCGCGGACTATATGTATCCTATTTCTGCTTTTGCCTCGTTCGTTTTGCCATTTTGTCAGTCTGCTTTCCAATGGTTGAACGCACTCACGACTTGTATGTTAGCTAGTCAATTTCAATATATTTGTTCGAATGATTTGTTACCTCAATGTTGTATGGAATGTACCTAGACAGTCGTCATGTCTCTTGCCAGCTAGCTGAAATGAAATCTGATTGACAATGTAGCATTGTAATCAGTCATGCTATGAGCATAGTGGGCTCACTTAGTCACAAAGCATTCGACTGGCATGGATCCGAGGTGATACAGCAGATGCTTGCTGCAGGGTTTTGCCATTGCTGTCTCGATATCCGACGTTCATGTACGAACACAACCTTTGACAAACTCTAGAATGCTAGCTATGTTGTCATTGTGTTAGGAGGAATTGATGATGCTCCTTTGTATCCGTACCATATCACTTGTTCTACTCCTGGAGATAGCCTGATGTCTTCGCCACCCGCACGTCATACCCACCTCCTCCGCCCGAATGCAGATGAACTACTTCCTTGTGCCTTGTGAAAGGTTCTCTTCACAGGTATCATCTGTGAAAAATTCACTGGGATCTCGCTCATTGCCACACCACGCAATCACATTTTGAATACCCCGCATCGAAGAGGTATAAAAAGACAAGCCCACATCACAGATTCCCAATATCTTTTAATCTTTTTCGATAATACTTGAAGCTAGCTCCAAACAAGTAGCTGGCAAGCATCATACCTCCCAATCTCGACCTTACACTATCTGCCTACATCACTCAGAATGGCATCAAATAATCACAATGATAGCCACGGCCATATCCTGAATACCGGCAAAGAACACAGCATCATTCTCCCCTTCGCCCAGAATCCTAATGTTTCAAAGGATACTACTGGGTCACCGGGTCTCAATCGAGGAGGCACATCTCTGGAGAAGTCGTGGAAGCCGACTTTTGATCGTCAACATAGCTGGAGTAACGAGGACCGCAAGCACCAGCTGCAAGAACGACTGCATGGGTCGGAAAAGGGCAAGGAGATGGGGTTCACAGAGGCGCATAGTGGGGATTAGAATGGGTTGAGACAGCACTTAGTGTTGCGATGATCATCCTTTGATGCACGGTTATAGCACATGGTGGGACTTGGGAAGTGGGGGGGAGTTTGGGGGCAATGAATGATGGACTTTTTTAAGTTGAGAATGATGAAAGGGGGTTGGAACTAAAATTGAAATTGAACTTGAAATTAAAACGACAACGAGCAAGGGTTCTCAATAGATGGAAGTAACTGAGTTGAAGTAGAAGTTATCGCACAAGTGTCGAGTGGATAAATGGATAAGCAAATAAAAGTCCGCCTTCACCTCCGCTCCGCCTTGGACCTTTGGACCTTTAGACCTTCAACCTGCTCTCATAGCTTCTCTTCACTTCAAAGCTTTGAGCTTTGCCCTGTTCTCTTATCTTTTCTTTTCCCCCAATGTGGCATTCACGTCACTTATGCGCTTTCCTCTCGGACATTCAGAAAGGACCCCACGATTGAGCCTGTGATACACAGCCATGGATCGCCAACGTAAAAGTACGGTCTACTGCATTTCACCTTGGAGATATTGACTGACGTTTGACTTTTTTTTATTACAGGGGAGCTTCGCGACCTAAACGAGCGAGCCTGGGCAGGCGAATCTGGTAAAATCCCATCTGCCTCCCTTTATGACGAAATGTCATTGCAGCCCACCTTCGCGTTGATTCTAACGACTTGCAACCAGATGTATTCTCCACTAGCAAGTCCCTTGACTCGGCGCTCAAAAAGAACACTGCCTTCATCAAACGTCTACGCACCGGCATTAGTGCCTCCGCCCTTTCCACTTTCCTCGCTGATATCCGCACCCTCTCGCTCCACAAGTACCTTTCCGAGATCATTTCCGCCTGCTTCGAAGGCCTCTGCAAGCTCAAATCTCCCGGAGAAATTGCCGCCGGAGTCGAGGTTGTTAGTGCGCTGCATCAGCGTTTCGGGCCCTGGGAATTTACACGACAGATCGGCTGGCTGCTCGGCCGGGGACTGAGCACACCGGATAAAGCGCAGCTCAAGGCGCTCAGCCAGGAGATCCGCGAACGCGAAGAGAAAGACCGTCTGTCTCGGCACCGTGTCCTTCTCCGCGTTGTTACAGAGCTTTGGCTGGTCAATGTGCTGAAGACTCTCGATGACGTCGAGCGACCTGAGGAACTGGGTGCGAAGGGCAAAGAAGGTGCAGTTGGAATTGGGAACAAGCCGTCCGATGCGCCGCTGAAAGCCAAGACTCCCGCAGCGGGCGCGAAAGACCAGGATAAACAGGCTGACCCCTTCCCATTGGAGGTTCTGAAGGAATTGCTCGGTCATGACCGTGATCACACGAACCTGCCTCTTGCTGTCTTGTTTGTGAAGAGTTTCAGCTGGGATATCGTCGGCTCGAAGCTTGCCGAAGATGGCAGGAAAACCGTCGAGGCAGATGGCGCTACTACGACTTCTGGCGCGGACGCGCAGACTACAGAGACCAATGGAGATGCCCAATCGGATAACGATTTGCCCCTGACCCCGGAGAAGACTCAGCAACGGTTTAGAAATATTTTGAACCGGTACCTTGAGGATGTCAAGGCTCACGTGGTTCGAGATCAGAGAGCACTGGCGCAGCAAAACCGCCGAAATGCCGAAGCATACGTGAAGAGTGGCGAGATCTTTGAGGATCGCCAGGCTAATTTCGAGAAGCAGTCCAAGGTCCTCGAGAAGCTCGTGGCTAATACTCAAGTGCTGTGTGAAGCCCTGGGAACCGACATGCCTGATCTAGCCGAGAAGGAACCCACCGATCCTTCTGCTAGTGGTGGCATCGGCCTTGTGAAGACCACCGATTACCTACGAGGCCAAGGCGAAGGTTCCGGGATTTGGGAAGACGAGGAGGAAAGGCGCTTCTATGAGAATCTGGTCGATCTGAAGGGCAAGGTGCCTGCGGTCTTGCTCGAGGATGGCAAAAAGAAGAAGAGCGAAGGCGAGGAGTCAGGTAAAAAGAAGCCAGATGGTGAAACCGCCGACTCTGAGGCTTTGGACGAGAAGTCTGCTGCAGAGGCTGATGACCAGTCAACTGCCATTGCCAGCAAGACTGTGGGTGCGCAGGTGGACTCACTTCTTGCCAAACTCCCCGAGTTGCAAACCAAAGATCAAGTCGACCAGTTTGCTCTCGATTTCTGCTGGGTCAACTCTAAAGCATCACGAAACAGGCTAGTCAAAGCCGTATCGGACATCCCCAAGGGTCGCATTGATCTTTTGCCTCTGTATTCTCGCTTGGTGGCAACGCTTGGACAGTACCTGCCGGATATTCCACAGGGACTGACCACGTACCTGGACGAAGAGTTCCGAAGTCTGCAGCGGCGCAAGTCCAAGGAATTCCTCGGCCAAGTACGCATGAGCAATGTTCGCTATCTAGCTGAGTTGACCAAGTTTGGTGTCGTTCCGGAGCATATCATTTTCCATTGCTTCAAGGTTTCCCTTGACGAATTTTCGCGCATGAACATTGAAATTATCGGTCATTTGCTAGAGAACTGCGGCCGTTACCTTCTGCGCAACCCCGAGTCATCGCCCCGGATGGCTTCTTTCCTCGAGACCCTGAGTCGCAAGAAGACCGTGCAACATCTGGCCCAGCAGGAGCGGATGGTTATCGAAAATGCCATCTACTACGTTGACCCGCCACCACGCCCGGCTATTCAGCAGAAGGAACGTACGCCCATGGAGCAGTACATCCGCCGGCTAATCTACCTGGATATGAACAAGCGGAATTACACCAAGATCTTGAAATCCATCCGCAAACTTCACTGGGAAGAGCGGGAGGTCGTCGAGATTCTGGAACGTGTGTTCAGCAAACCGGTCAAGGTGAAATATGGCAGCATTCACCTTTTGGCAATTCTTGTCAGTGCTTTGTACCGGTACCACCAGGATTTCGTGATTGGCATCGTCGACAACGTCCTGGAGCAGGTCACGCTTGGCCTCGAGCAGAACGATTTCAAGTTTAACCAGAAGCGTATTGCAGAAATCAAATATCTAGGTGAGCTCTACAACTACAAGATGATCGATTCCCCCGTGATCTTCGATACGTTGTACCGCATTATCACCTTTGGCCATGAAGGTGGTACCCCGGCCCCTGGAAAAATCAGTATGCTGGACTTGCCAGACGATTACTTCCGTTTACGGTTGGCGTGCACTCTTCTTGATACGTGTGGCCACTGCTTCGACCGCGGCTCTGCCAAGAAGAAACTGGATTTCTTCCTTGCGTTCTTCCAGTACTACTTATTTACCAAGGATCCGTTGCCCATGGATGTCGACTTCCTTGTTCAGGATACGTATCACTCAATTCGCCCGCAGTGGAAGCTTGCCACCGATGGTGAAGAAGCGACTCGGATTTTCAGCGAAGCTGTTGCCCTGAACTACAACGTGCCGGACTCTGAGAGACCGGTTGAAGCTGACGAAGAAGATGCGGAGAGCAGCTCTTCTGATGAGGACCTTGAGGAGGATGCTATTCCCGAAATAGACGAAGACCAGGAATCCAGCGATGAGGCCGAAGTAGGTCCCCCATCTTGTCTGCATGAAGTACGACCCATTAACCCGTTTAACCCGTCGAAGGCGTCTGGACCCAATCTGGAGGCAAACGACGACAGCGATAGCGAGTCTGAGGACGAACAAATTGTTGTCACTAGACAGGAAGAGGAGCGAGACCCAGTTACCGAGGCTGAATTTGATCGAGAATTCGAAAAGATGATGGCTGAAAGCATGGACTCGAGACGGTTCGAACGTAAGACCGTCTTTGATATTCCTCTTCCCATGAAACGTCTTCGCGAAAACATGCCCGAAAACATGCCCACCAGCCCGGAGCCAGCCCCGGTGGAACCAGTTGCGCCTAAGACAATGGCCTTTTCCTTGATGACGAAGAAGGGAAACAAGCAACAGGTAGCACTTTTCATCCACATCCGAACTATTATTCACATTGCTAATCATATCTAGACCCGCACCATCGATCTCCCATCGGACTCGACCTTTGCTATTGCCATGCGGAGCCAGCAACAAGCCGATCGGGAAGAACAGCAGCGCATCAAGAACCTGGTCCTGAACTACGAGGCGTCCACCGAACCCGAACCCACCGAGAGTGAGCAATATCCCCTGGTTAACCGGAAGAACTTCCAACTGAGATCTCCCAAAGCAGCAACCCAAGAAAAGCGCACCCCTACTGGCCAGCGAATGGACAAAGCCGGCGCAAACCGGTCCGCCTTCCGTTCCCGCAAACTCCAGCTCAGCGACGTCAATTGGTAATGAATGCTGCTACTGTCTGGACCGAGGTCCATATTCCATATCCTCACTTGACACAGCAGCCAGCGCCTTTCTCCCCGGAAGGTTGCCATCCCACCATGGAACAATTCTTTCCTCTCTGCACTGCCTAGTGTGAAAAACTCTTGGTTCAACCCAATGAGCCTATCTATGGTGTACGTCGCACACAACGCGAGTATGCAATGCCGTATGAGTATGACCAGGAATCCGTTCTTGCTAATGGAATCTACCCCGTCGCGAATGCCATAGAAATGGATGCACTCCTGTTGCTGTTCGGGATTCTTCTTTTATCACTTTCCCGTCCTGAATTGGGCGGAGAGCTTGAGGTTCCTCATCCCCGCATACAGAATCCCGAATTCCGGTATGGTCGCCAATCATCAATTACCATGGCTCAAGACATCAGACACCACCATTTTGCTGCCCTCATGTGAAGATCGTACGCTATTCGATCTAGGGGTGATGGGTCAAATGGTTCAGAGAATTAGAGAATCAATCAGACTGGATGGATACACAAATATGAATTTTATGCCGTGGATGTACCTCTTAGACACAATCTCTATTGTTTAGCAGTAGTAATCAATGTAACAGATTTTTTTGCACCAAGTAAAGGAGAGTGGGGGGTCTTCAATGGCTCAGGATCGTCTCGCGCTAACATCCACTACAATATGATAACTGTCGATGATCTCGGTATCTTCTCTCTCCTTCTTCTCTCTCGAAGTGGTTCTTTTCCCGTTAGCTGCCAAACACTATCACGTCCCCCCTCTTATTATGAGCGCACAAGAAACCCGGGTGGCCATCGTCGCAGGGGCCACTGTCAGTAAACGAAACCGGCTACACGTGGCCTGTTATCAGTCACTAACTAGAGATATTGCAGTCTGGCATGGGTATTGACCTCGCCAAGAACCTCAGCGCAAAAGGATGGAAGGTCGCATGTGTAGGTCGACGCCACGAGGCCGGTCAAGCCCTCATGAAAGATCTGCCGCAGGACAGAGCGCGCTTCTTTGCCGCAGATGTCTCCAACTACGAAGAGTACGCAAGTGTATTCAGCAAGACGCATCAGATCTGGGGTCGTATTGATGCGTTATGTGCCAATGCCGGTATTGTTGATATGTCCTCCATCTACATCTACGACTCGAAGAACAACAGCGTCGACAACATCCCTCCAGCACCAGATCTGTCCGTCGTGGACATCAACTACAAGGGCATTGTGTATGGTACCCAATTGGCAATCCATTTCATGCGCTATAACCCGCAGCCCGGTGGTCGTATCGTCGTCACGGGTAGCATTGGCGCGATCTTCCCCCACGAGTCCTATCCGGTATACTGTGGCTCCAAGGCTGCAGTGAACCACTTCATACGGGGCGTTGCTCCGTTACTGAAGCAAAAGGAGAATATTTTCATCAATTGTGTGATGCCGGGGATTGTGAGCACGCCCATTGTGCCACCCGAGATGATTGCCGCTGTCACTCCTGAATGGTAAGATTTTGCGTCGGCTTCGAGAATCGATGCAGAATACTGACATCACGTTGAATTTAGTCTCACCCCTGTGGAGACCATTCTCAACGGCTATGAAACCTTTTTAGAAGACTCGACAGGAATGGCGGGCGAGTTATTAGAGTGCTCAGCCGACAAGCTGATTTACTACCTGACGCCCAAACCTGGAAATGGCCACGTCACAAAGCGGGCCGTCACAGTATGGGAGCCACTATTCCGCATCATGCACGGCGAAGACTCTAACCTGCCGGACGCCATTCCGTGAGCATATCGGGGAAGTCAACTCCAATCCGAGACTACCATTGCCTTAACTGGCTAGCGTCTTGAAAAAAGTACAGATAGGCTCCACCGCCAGCACGGCCTGCGATGATCTTTACTCTCGAGTTCATACCCCTGCGTATCAAATAATCTCAAGCGAGCCAATAATAATGGCTTTGTTTCGGTTCTCCGATTCGTCTTGTTCGCGGAAAGAGGATTCCACTCTTTCGCGTAGGTCTCCAACGGCGTAAAATGTGATCTACCATCCGTCATATTAACCGTATGTTTTAAGATTTACGATTTATACCAGTTAGACTATTCGCTAGGGAAAAAATTCATTAGATCTATGATATATATGAAATGATATAGCTATCTGCCTCCGACTTGTAGCCTACTAAGACCGGATTTTATTGCAAAAGGTGCATTTCTCATTATGACCAAAAAAAATGCCACCAGTACCCTTATTTTCCCCTCCACTCTCATCTCGTTGTGACGTGATTTAAGAGGCGTAAAATGAAGTGTGACGGAAAACAGCCTATATGCGCCCAACGATGCTTAGGGTCTAACCACATGTCATTATTCCGAGATAAAAATTGTTGGAGAGCGGAATTAGCTAGAGTTGGCTTAGCCTGGAAAATGAAGTCTACGAGGGCTTGCTTCTCAATATCTTCCATAGAATCGACTCGTCCACTGCAGAACAAATTCAATGTACCCATAGAGTACGTTTTGCTCTCATATCGTAGTGTAATCTTCTACTAATCAAATACGGTAGAACCCATGTATAACAAGAAGTGAACGGCGGAGCAGTTCTTCTAATACTTTATTTTCGTCGATTAGCTCTCTGAAGAACATTGATACATTAGGCGAAGATCTCAATCGAAGCAGAGAAAGCAGGGCTGTAGAATATATAGGTAAGGAGTAAATCAGGGAGGAACGTAGCATCAATTCTTTTATTATTTATCGTAGCTCCTATGGTCCTCTAGGTCTCTTTATATAATATCTCTAAGGTAATATCTGCACTTTCCTATTGCTACACTTCACATTACAATTGTGGTAGATAAGGTCTCTTGCGTGTTCATCTCCCAAAACTCCAACGGCAGATCCAAGGGACTTCTAAGGTTGCGGTATGTAGTGTGGCCACAAAAGCAGGGTTCTTATTACAACTGTTGTGTCTCCGCACCCAACTCTCGACATACACTCGATAGCTTCTCTTCCTCCCAAGATAAAGGACTGTCTGGCAACACATATTCAAAAATCTGTGCCCCAGCATTCTGCACCACCTGCTCAATCCCGCGGCCGTTGGTGAAAGCCCAGACTCTCACGTATCGACTAGCAAAGTCCAACACAAAGGCGTCACCAGCCGTGATCACTAGCGTTTGGCCCTCCCGGACTTCACTCCACGAATCGCCGTTTGACCTGAGTTTGACACGCAGCAGACCTTCTTGAACACAAAAGCAGTGGTCCACCGTGGGGAAGCTCAGCCAGCGACCCAGGGGTGTTGACTTGTATATTTTGGATGATTCAATACTGGTGATGGAGAACTTGCCGCTGCACTGTGATGAGAGAATGAAGGGTCGCGACATAACACCCCCCAACAGCCACCGCGGTCCTGTATTTGCGCGAAGAAAGTACGGCTCTCCCGGGGCTGGCAATGTGTTCTCCGTACCCAGCCAGTCTTCAACCTCTGGTGGCTGGTAATCGCGCTTAAAATGAACGTCGAAACGGTCCTTGGCCACCATCATCTTCTCTCCTAGCATGGCGCCAAGATTGCGATTGTCGTTTTCAGGAACAACGATACCCTCATACGCCTCGCCGACGTATCTAAAGAAGTCGATCCAGTCACCTGGCGCCACCAAGCCCATAGTCTCGGTATGCGGCCCAAGTAAAACAGGATTATGTACAACCCTCTGCTACTTGTAAGCCATCTGGGATTTTTTGACCCCTAGAGAACACTCACCGGAGGAACGTAGGCAAAGTCGCCAGGGCCCATGATTCTGCATTTGTCGCCATTCCACAACTTTAAAAACCCTTTGGTCACAAGGAAAACATCGTGCGCCTCCTCATGCCTGTGGAAGCCCGGTGCATCGGATAGGACTGCACCGCTGGAGAAGACCGCAATTCCACCGTTGGTTTGTTTAGATGAAGCCAATATTCTGAACGCGCCTTTGCTTCCAGGGATGGTAATGCGTTCCCCCTCTAACTGATCAATGATGTAGCTCGTTCTCCCTTCTGGGGGAATGGAATAAACAGGGACGCTCATTTTGCAGGGAGATGTTAACGTTGACAATGTGGGGAATTTTGGCTTTAGTTTGATTCAAGGTCGTTCCGAAGCTCATATAACCTGCTGTAGTAGCAGCGCTGCTTCTTTATGCATATCATCTGCCGGAAAATCATCCGGTATCGATGCTTAAAGTACATGCGGGGTCAAGTAGTCGGAAAAGCCGCGCTCTTGTCACCCAGACCCGGAATTTCCGACTTGTCGATCAAAACGGCTTAGCCGGGCCCTCTCGGCCACACGATAGATAGCATGGAGCGAAATGAACCAACAGCTCTCTCGTCTCTCATGATAAGATTTTCCTACGGTCCGGTGGCACGTTAGGATTCACCATGGACAGTCCAGCATGTTTTCAGGTCATCTACAAGCATGTAGGTCAACAGAAGATTGATGTAGATGTTTATCTGCCTTCGTCGCAAATTTCCAAAAGACCTGTTTGTACGTCCACACCCCTCTTAAAATTTATGACCGTTACAAACTGGCGTGTGTACAATTAGGTATACTGACTGAGAACAATCAGTGATCAATATTCATGGGGGCGCATTCATGCTCGGCTCGTCAAAGATGGTCAATAGGCACCAAGTACAAGATTGCCTCAACCGAGGATGGATTGTTCTAGCCCCCAACCATCGCCTTTGTCCGCAAGTCAATCTTTTAGAGGGACCGATTCAGGATTGTCGCGACCTCTTGGCTTGGGTGTATGATGGAGGACTGGAAAGGGAAATCAACGAGACCGCCCAGTCGCGTGTTATCCCAGATATCGATCGTGTCTTTGCTTTTGGCACGTCCTCGGGCGGCACTCTAGCCCTTTGCTTGGTGAGCTACCACATTTGGAAAACAGAAATCATACGCCATAGACCATCCATCGCTAACAATATCTGCTTTTGAAGGGATTCGGAGTCCCTCGGCCGGTTGCTGGTATATATGACATGTACGGGCCGTGTAACTTCTCAGACAGCTTTTGGACAACAAAGTTACCCCATCTCAAGGTTCCTGCAGGGTTATCGGAGTCCTTTATGAACAAAGTATTTGAAGAATGTCCGGTCCCTATTACAGGAGGTGTGTCTCTTGAAGGCCAGTCCACTGGTCCTCCCGACTTCAGTGACCCACGACAAGCATACGCCTTGACGCGACTTGCCAATGGTACGCTTTTAGATGCCATCTTCCCGTCGAAGGATTGGGATGTGGTCGATCCTGCTCGGAATATCAGCCCCTATTTTCCACCCACTTTCATCACACATGGAACAGCGGATTCGAAAGTACCCATTGGTTTAAGTAGAGAGTTGCTCCGGATATTGAAGGACCATGGTGTTCACTGTGGTATGAGCGAGATTCCGGAGGAAGACCACACATTTGCTGCTAAGATGCAGGTTGGATCTCGAACGTGGGAGCTCCAGCGTCTTGGGTTTGACTTTTTAGAATCGCTGATTTAAATACACTACAATATAAGTGAGATCCAGAAACAAAGTTTAATTAGCAGTGCTTTAATGTTATCGTTACCGGTCTGCGCACATTGATAGTTTGTGCATCACTCTTCGTTTTTATCGCAAACGTTGGATGAGAGGAGCCAAAAAGCAACAGAACATAGTATATACACTCATAGAAGCACCATGGCCAATACAATATAACGGAATAATGCGTTAATCCGTACCTCATGAATCCACCATGAATGGATCCTGCAGAACGGCATTTTCTACTACCTTAAAAGCATCATAGCCATAGAGCCACGGCTGAACTTGGGGGCAAGTCCATTTGCTAGGGAAGGGCCCTTGGATCTTCGATTCGCCAAGCTGCGATAGGAAAATTTTGTCTCGTGCTTCTTGCTCTAGGCCGTCTGCCATGTGAAAAGAGTCTCGCTATTATACAGCTGGTCAGTGAACATGTTTTTATAGTTATGGATCAAGTCTCAGCGTTAGCGGTTAATAATTACCTGCTTAAAAGTTTCCTTGACGATAGCATCGCCCCGGGCTTTGCGCAAATCTTCGTACATCTTCAGAGCTTTGGGTAATTGGTCTTTCGATCTCAAGTGACCCAAGATCAGACCTAAAACAGCACCATCCTCAACAGCTGAGTTGGCGCCCTGGGCTAGATATGGTAACATTGGGTGACAAGAATCGCCACTGTAAAGGCCAAACACAGTATAAGTTAGAAAAATTGCATCATCGGGAGCTGGGAGTAGACAAAATCGATCTTACACAAAAACAAAGTTTGACTTCTCGTTGACCCAGGAAGGAAGTTCCTCCCCTAACATGAGCACGATTTGTTAGCTTCCAACTCATTGCGGTATCGGGAAAGGTGCAAACAGACTATGCATCAACTTCCATTTGTCAACCCGGTCGACGACACTCAGAAATCTTCCAAGGAGGGGGTCCCAATCCTTGAAAAGTGCTTGCATTTCTTCGACTGAGCCAGAATCTCGACTGACTCCTGGAGGAAGATCATCGGGGACGAGTAAGACGATGTTGTACATCGTACCACCGCGCAAAGAATAGCCCACGGCATGTGCCCCAGGTCCTATCCAAAAGTGCACGGTCGGGTTGCTGACCCAAGATTTAAGCTCAGGGTCATCGAGCTGATGTAAGTCTAGGACGACTCGATACGCCAGATCCCCAGTTGGTCGAGGCATATCCTCAGTCCCAAGAAGGTTTGAGCGGCAGCGTGACCATAATCCATCTGCTGCGACTACGAGATCCCCCCTCATTGTGAGTCCAGACTCAGCTATCACGCTGGGCAAGTTGAAGTCAACGCTCATGACCTTCTCTCCAAGCTTGAACTCAACACCTAGCTCTTTAGCTTTCTCGTATAGCGAGAGCTGCAGATCAACGCGATGTAAATCGATGAATGGAGCACCATACTGGCTACGGATCTTCTTATCGAAGTTATCCTCTCTAGCAAGCACCTTACCGGAGTAGCGGTGCACGATCAAAGCGCTAGGTTCAGCGGCACTGAGCCATAGTCTGTCAGGGAGCCCCCACCTCTGGAGGATGCGGGTACAATTGGGAGTCACTTGCAACCCTGCGCCGACCTTTGGAATGGTTGGAAGTAAGTCTTATAGGTTAATCAACGGGGATAGATGACTGACCTCGAGGAGTTCTTTGGCTGACTCAATTACCGTCACCCGGTGACCGGAGAGGGAAATCGACACCGCTGCAGCGAGACCTGCAAGGCCTGCTCCGACAACAATGACATCTAATTGAATGATAGATTTCTTCTGAAACTCTGTAGAGTGAAGCTGTCAAAGAGAAGTCAGTCAGAATGGAAAACCTCCTCGACTCAATTCCTAAAGCAGCTGCATACTAACCATTATTATGAGGGGCCGTAGAGCAACGATATTCAGAACGGAGGATTCAAAACTCGGGAAACGACAAGAGACCTATCTCTCTACCCCATAGATATATATCGGGGACTATAATGTGCCTCTCAAAGAACCCTGTCTTGTTTAGCAGGGCAGCCGGAAAACCCGATATACAGGCGCGTGGATGCTCCACCTTCCCCGGCTTTTCCGGTGCTGAGCCCTCGAGGATTTTCTGCCACACAGGTTGACGAGGTGGAAGGGTGGACCATCTGAAGCTCTGTGTCCTATGTAAGAAGCATTCTATCTATATAAGGGAGTGAGGTAACCGACCATACCTTTTTTTGGCATAGTTACGCATTGTCAGAAAAAAATATCCAATTACCCTTTGCGGCAGTTCAGGGGTGGTTCAATGTGAACTTAAAAACAAGCTCACCAGGTTGTCTATAAAGGCTAAAAAAGAATCACCGTGGACCTTCAGGGCACGAGCCTAGAGCTTGCCAACATTGTTGTTGACCAGAACGCACGATCCATTTTACCCCACCTTTAAGGTTCATGCGGAGTTAGCTCGACACGTGTCTCGTACGACTACCTACATAGGGGATTTCCTCTGCCACTTCTTGGCTTTCCCTTTCCGTTTTAGTGCTCAGACCTTGCCGCTTTTTGCTCACTGAGTACAACTGAGCACGCCCCTGAGCGGTCTGATCCGCTCACTGAGCATTACATAAGCACACTAACCTGTCTACTCGGTCCTACGATTTCCTAATTAGGCTTTAGAAGATTACTAGAGCCTAGGGTATTAGATTAGTCTACTTAGAAATCCCTAAAATATCCTAGTATAAAGATTAGCCGAGAAGATGTTTAAAATATAGAGATAGAGAACCGCCTCTCTACTAGGTGGTGACACCAGTTTCGGGAAGTACTGTAGATAAAAACATGATATGATTCCCAAGTTGGCCTCTGGATTCTTGCAAATAATCAAGGCAGCATCAATCCTCTTGCTCAAACCATCCTCGTGGAAGCCGTGTTCCACTCATGCACCAGCAACCCATATGCTCTGACAACCTGGAAGACTCTGCATCTGGCGCCGAGCAGCAGGCCCCATACAGCCCCCGGTCCAGTCTGAGGTCTAGCAATTTTTCTCAGCATCGTCATCAGCAGATCCTTGCAGGCACCTATCCATCCCCCAGTCTGGAAGCCCAAGATCACAGCACGGTTGTCTAGTAATTGCCTTGACCGCAGTAATTATGGAGCTATCACCAGCTGATCCCACAACCATATTAGTATCAAAGAGTAATTTACCATCCTTTTCAAGACATCGGAAGTTATTCAGACTACCAGAACGAGTCTTAACCGAATTCTTAAAGTCATCGCATGAGGCACCTGCATATGCCCAACGCCAGCGGTTCATCCCGTCTTCTTTCCAGAGTTTGATGAAGTTGGCATGGGAGCCATCAACCGCATCGTGGTTGCCTGAAGATAGTATTATTAGTACCGCTAGATGCAGGGATGTTGAATACTTACCACGGGCGGTGATCTCCATTCCATCCTTAGTAGGAGCAGCAGCCACGGTGGTAGTCATGGTAGCAACCAGAATAGTAGCCAGGTTGAACTTCATATTGGTGGTCTTTGGGTGTTGTTTGCACGGTTCTGCTTTCTGCGAAAAGGGGAAGACTTGAATTGATGATAGGATGGTAGTTGTAGACTTTTTGAAGAGACGATAGTGCTTGTCTGGAAAGGTGCTGTTGATAAGCTGATGAATCTTTGAATTCAGAGGGATTTACCTATCTTTTATATGTCCCGAGTCTCATGAGAATCAGCCCATTTAGTATTCACCCAAATTTCTGATCACAAACCTCCACCACCTTGGCAAGATATTTACACAGCCTGGTTGAGACCTTCCAATTGATTAATTAATTATTATTCTATATGTTGTTTTCATTTTCTCTTGGGAAATACAAATAGCATCTATATCAGATTAGTTAAGTGATGATCGCTAAACTCAGCCCCATCTGCGACTGATAATCCCTACTAGTATTTTCAGGACTTAATAAGAAGCCAGGAAGACAGCACAAGGATCGCAAACCCCAAGCTGATACAATAATCACAATAGTTGGCACAAGAGACCAGAACAAGAGAAGCCATTTCTCTGGTTTCTGGAGCCAAAAAGGCCAAGGAGGATAGATGGTGACCGAAGTGCCAAGTAAAATCTCGGAAACCGCTGATCATGGCGCAGTATGGGAAAGTGGATACGAAACTCACGAGCCAATTTAGATTCATAAACAAGGTCTCAACGTCACAATCGTTCAGCCGATCTTTCGACGACACCGTAGCTAACAGGAGGAAAGGGAAGGAAATGAACAACGCCATGTGAGAAAAGGGCAAGGGGGATAACACCGCATCTCGGGAAGGAGGTAGTGATCGGGCAAGGCAGACAGAGGTGAAGCCCAGGGGTCATAATGTTCTGGAAACAGGTACCTAAACAATGCTCGGTGTGTGTGGAGAATTGGGCACACTGCTCATACATGTCTCGAGCTTGGATAGCTTCATACAAAAGTCTCTTGTATGTAGACATGTTGTGATTAGATTACTCAATAGCAACTCATCTCCCATGACTAACTAGTCTATCTTCTTCTATTTCTTCCGTTGAATTAAACACAGAGCTTCTGAGATTCTGGAATCACTGATATAGCGCCGCACTGTCTGGATCTTTGACGTCGGGGAGCGCTAGTTCCAACCATGTTTGACCTTCCAGTTCGTACTTTCGCAGAATGCTGTTTGTTGACGTTTGATGAGGCAATTTTGCTATTAGATATTGAAACAGCAACCGCAGTCTGAAGTTTAAGTGGCAGAGCCTAGCAAGAGAGAGAATGTGGAGGCAGGATGAGACAGGCTTCTTCCAGTTGTTTCCCAACTGGTATCTGTTGATACTTGACAAATTGCACCATTATCTATTTTCTATCAACGTAGAAGCCAAGGCGTACCCAGGCATATCAGAACAAAGCCTTACAATTCGATCATAGTTCCCATGGCAGTTTCGGGCCCTGAGGCATTTCAGGAGCAGAGACTTGGCAAAGTAGTCCTCAAGGTTGGATATCAAATGCGAGATTACTCCACACCATCCCGTGAGATACTGAATGAAGATCTCTCTTGGCTAGTGACTATCACGGCGCTAATATTGGGGCATATTCTAAAAATGGAACTACGGTGCTCTGGGCATGTTCCCCCAATCCTTGAGTATTGGCACTCTGAATGAAGATCTCTCTTGGCTAGTGACTATCACGGCGCTGATATTGGGGCATATTCTAAAAGCGGAACTGCGGTGCTCTGGGCATGTTCCCACAATCCTTGAGGATTGGCACTTCAAAATGCTAGGCAGAGTGAGTAGTCACAGATAGAGAAGAGAATATGGGGCTATAGAGGCGAAAAGCCCCGAAAGGCAGTATCGAGATCTCCACAATTTATCTTTAGTCGAGTGGTACGAGGTTGCAATCATAACTCAGAATTCAACAGACTGGTTCCATGAGGACTCGAAGATTATAAAAGAAAGACAAAATCTTCTAAAATCGAGACTTTACCAACTCATTCACAGTTTCCTCAAAGTCTTCAATCATCATATCTCCTCAAGAACTCCACCACCACGATTTTGCAAACAAATCAAAGTCTTTCAAAGATAACAGTCAATATGAAGTTCAACCTGGCTACTATTCTTGCCACTACGCTGGCCGTCACCGTGACTGCTGCTCCTGCTAATGAGGCAGTGACTCTTACCACCCGGGGTAAGTCAAGACAGAATCTTCGCTATTATCAGGTCCAACTATACTAATAAGACTGCATTTAGCCAAGGTGGACCACATTGATGATACCCATGCCAACTTTATCAAACTCTGGAAAGAAGATGGGATGAACCGCTGGCGTTGGCAATACGCTGGCAATTGTGACGATTACAAAAATGCTATTAAAACCAGTTCTGGTAGCATTAATAACTTCCGGTGTCTTGAAAAGGATGGTAAACAATTATTTGACACTAATATGGTTGTGGGATTTGCCGGTGATAGAGATATCATTCGGGGTATAAAGGAGCTTACTGAGCAAAGCTGTTGTGATCTGGGGCTTCCAGTCTGGGCGAGGGATACATGCTTGGAAATGTTCAGAGCTAGTGACGAGTGTGACATGACCAAGGACTAGACCTGGAGCTACAAGAGGTAGTTCTGGTGGACGGGCGATGCCTGGGAGCGGGATTGATTTGGTGAGAGGGCGAATGATGTGATAATACTATTTTGTATTCTGAGAATGAGAAGTGACTCGTCATGTTGTTGAAATTTCTCTGCACTTGTCTCGATAGTGGTTAAAACCGTGATTAGGTAGTTGTCACGGCTAGTAGTTAGCACAGAGCCATGACTATTAGTGTATTAAAGACTTCTAGACTTAGCTGCAGTCTTTAACCGTACTTAGGTTACTGTCTCTGCAAGTTGCGCAAATGTCCCTTTTTGATTCGTGCAGGCGTAGAATATCCAAGTAACTAAAGAGCAGCTGCCCGGAACTAACTACTAACCCGGAAGAGGGGCCAGATAGGGCGACAAGCCACCCCGTGGGCGTTTGGTGAACACGGCCATACTTATGCTGTTGTTTGAATGTGATCAATGCGAATAAGATCAGATCTGGCGGTGTTGGAATGGTGGGACACAATGGTGGACCTCGGTTGGGACGTAAGTCTGTTGGCGATATTTTAGCTGGCGAGGTGGCAGAGCGGGGTAAGTTGTCAATTACGGGATCGGCGGCGCTATGACCCCTGCGGCTGAACTTGCTCGGCGTCGATCATCTGGGCACTGGGTGTCGAGAAATGTGTCCTAAAGTAGAACTAGCCTTGGTACAGTGGCTTAGCATTGTGCCAAGCCGAGTGGGCTATTCTATTTCTAGGCGTACCAGTATGGATCCAGTTGCGGCTTAGGCTGGGCGGTAAATGCATAGACGCCCTCTGGCTATCTGAGTAATCAGATAGCCTAGTCTGAGTACAGTCTGAGCGCCCTCTGATTACTCAGAAGGCGTTACTAATCTATCACGTGATGGCTCAGAGCAACCTTGGAAGCTCACTGAGCCTGAGCCCGGTCTGAAATTTACTCAGAGAGCCTGACTCTGACCGCCATCATTAAATAGGCAAGCCCCACCTGGCAGAGGAAATACCCTACGTAGAAGAACCTACCGAGGTACCTAGGTAGGTATGGTGTTCCCCGCACTAAAGCATCAACCTGGAGTAGACCAGCTACAATCAAGCTGTCTGTACTTTGAGGGAATGCAATCTCAATTTGTCCATGCAGCTTTGAAGTTTTTTGGTACGGCACGCATTAAGCTTTCTGTCTTGCAAGCTGCATAGGATCTATCGGTTTGACTGTCTGTTGCAGTTACCTCACACATTGCAAAATCGTATCGAAATGGAGGGTTCGAACAATCAGCGTTTGACGAGGATTCCAGGCCAGCGCGTTCGGCGGCCTCGGGCAGCCCGTGCCTGTGATTACTGTAGGCAGAAAAAGTACAAATGTGATGAAATGTACCCCTGCTCCTACTGCAAAGGTTGGTCTTTACGATGCTATTCAGCATTGGCCCCAAAGTAGCTTCAGGTCGTCAACTGACAGGTGTGCAAGTTCGAGGTGTCGAATGTGTGTACAAGGGTCAGGATATGTCTAGGCTTCGAGTCACGCCAGAGTATGTTTTCGCCAACCCCGAGGTCTGTAATTTAACCTAATCCCTTTTCCTAGCTACGTGAGAAAGCTTGAGACTCAGGTGAAGGATCTATCTTCCCGCATCGAGGCCTATGAGGTAACGGGAGCTCAAACAATCGGCGGTAAACCGACAGGCACAACTTCCGGGATTTCTACTCTGGACCACGACCCTACACAGCATCCCGAGATCAACCACGATGATTATCCAATGCAAAGCAACACATCACCCTGGGAGAGTGGCCAGCAAGAACTATCTGGTCTTAACTTACATACTCGAGATGTTGAGTTCTACGGCAGCTCATCTTCTATGGCTCTTCTCTCTCAAGTCCAGCGCAATGGGGATGAGCCTGAAGGAGGTGATGCGAGTTCTCTTCTTTCCACCTTGCACAATCCTGCCTTTGGACCAGCCAAATTTCAAACAGCTCGTGAAAGCTGTAGGGAGATCGACTACCTAGATAGTTCAAACTGGTTCCCACAGTGTCGTGGGTTTTTGGAGGCCTTCTTCACCACTATCCACTATGTTCACCCCATTCTCAACAAACATACCTTTTTGCAGCGTTGCGAGGTGTTGCGGTCTGGAAGCGAAGTCGATGGCCTGCAGATTTCAAGTTTCACGGCTCTGTACTTTAGTGTTCTCTCTTTGGGTGCGCTTGTGGGTACGAGAGATGATGAGCCTATCGATGGCGTCAATAATCTGCAATGGAGCCGCAAATTCTTTGAGAAAGCCAAAGCCTGCTGCAACCAAATAGGAATGGTAACCGACCTTGAGATCACTCAATGTTATTTCATGCTTGTATGTCTCTCCATTTCATATCATCGCTGCCACAGCTAACAGCTTACAGGCCAAGGTGTGCCAAAATGAGCTACATCCTCACCGTCAGTGGAAGTCTTCTGCAGTTTTGCCTCCTGCCTTACTTACCATTGCTAGTGTCGTATATGTATGTTGGTCTTGCTATACGGACTGCTCTAGCAATGGGCATTAATCGAGAGCCCGCAACAAATGTGAAGAAATCCGCATATTTGCGAAAGGCAGAATCAAGAACATGGTGGTAAGTATTGGATTCAATTCTAAGTCCTGTCAACATACACTAACGTTTTCTAACAAGGGGCCTGTACTCCCTTGAAACGTACGTTATCTCCCCCATGAATGCCTTGAGGCTACCAAACTGAGCTATTCCTTTAACTCTGATCGGCAGTGAAATATCCTTCGCCATGGGTAGACCAGATACCCTTGGGGCGGATATGTATCATAACCGGCGATTCCCAATAACAGAAAACAGAGAGGCCGTCGAGAACAATGGCACCTGCGAGATGCTAGAACATCCCTCTTGTTCTATCATAAAATGCATGGTGGATTTCTCGAGAATCACGAAAGATATCTGCCAAAACATTTACCTCTCAGGCGTACCAGTTCCGAGGACAGTTCATTTGGCGTACCAAATTGAGAACAATCTCGAGCGGTGGGTCGAAACGCTCCCCGATGAGATACGTCCGACAGAGCTATCCGGCAGTCTACCTTCTTTGAGAAAAGCTAGGGATCAGCAATGGATGAAGAGACAAAGATTGGTGCTGTCACTAAGTTCGTCAGCCATCCTTAAGCCTCCCGCAGAGAAATATCTAATCGACTGGATATAGGATATCACAACTTGAGGATACTTCTCTTCGGGTCTTTTCTCCTGAGGTCCACACCTCAGGATCGAGCATTAATCCCTGGGTCTCAAGAAGGGGTCCAAAAATGCCTGGACTCGGCCAAACAGACTATTGATCTCATTTATCAGACGTATCGACATAGTGACTTTTTCAGAACGTGGTTTGTGCTGGCCTCAATATTTTACTATCCAATCCTGACCCAGCAATAGGTTCTATAACGTGACGTACACCGTTTTTGCCGCAAGCACCATCCTTATATACCTTGCGCAAGAAGCAATTCCTACAGAGACCCAACCCCTCTTGCGGCTGATCGACATGGCTGTGGAGATTTTATTGATAATGGACGAGTGTGCTTATGCTCTTGAAGCTGCAAAACTGCTACGTCGGGCCAAGGAGAAGGCTGAAGCAAGAGCCATGGCAACTGATGCAGCAGCCATGGAGCCATTATTCTCGAGCAGGGATGGAAGTGGACATCTGAATCATTATTGGGGTCCGCTCAATCTTTTTGATGGGGATATTGACCCAAACATTGCATTTTCGTTTCTTGGCTTTGATGGAACGAATCCGATAATATAAGTCCGAGAACACTGCATTGCTTCGTGATCGCAATCAAGTTTTTCCTCAGTCTAGCAGGCAAGGACTGGTTCCATTAATTTTAATAGAACATTTATTCGACTAGATAATCTTCTTCTAATTATCCTATATTCAATTCGTCGCTCTAAAGCCTAGATGAGATATAATATAGTATACTCCGGCTTGAGAAATAGTCCTTTTTTTTTTAGCTTTCTAATGTATATATCCTAAGCATTTAATTATTGAAAGAAAGGTACTATCGGAAGTAGTTAAATTTGGTCTTCCGCACGACTAATCTCACTAATACGAAAGGAAAGTATGAGCCGCGTGGCCATGATCTATAATTCATTCTCTCACAGATGTTTTCTAGAGTAGTTCACCCAACCCATCGCAGAAAGTTACGTACAGTTCGAACTGAGTTCCATAACATAGATTGCCCTGTAGCATCTAATTTCCAGGACAGTGAATATAGTCTATCAGCCTCTGTCGCCCCAAAAGCCGCAGCTAAACTATCCCAGGCAGTTATATCTCGGTAAGAAAGTTTGACTCGTGTGCGCCCCATTGATTGCTGCGGTATAATCGTGTGGCGCTCTAGAACCCGGGCGGCTCCATATTGGACGAGCAGTTCTGTTGTTTGGATCCACGGTTGTAGGCTACTTTCGCCGAGCTGATTGAGCTCTTTTGCAAAGGTGCTGAGGTATCCAAGGTAAAGTTTCCAGGGGGTAGAGCTGCCGAACCGTTCATTGGGATTGCCGCCGTGCTGGAGGATTAGAAGGATAAGCCGAGGGTTTGGTTGGTCGCGGGGGCCACCGACTGGATAATCGAGCTGTTCGGCTTGTCCATCCAACGGTGAATGTATTCTCCGGCGGAGTGCATAGTCTAGGAGTGGCCGGCCTTGCTGCTTGAATACGAGGTTCGGGTTGGAGGTTAGGCAGATTTGGACGTATCCTGTGAGTCCGTGCTGGATCGCTAGAGAAAGTAGGGGTTTCGGGCCTTGGGTATTGCAATCCCAACCTTTCACTGGACAGGCTGGTAGTGAGTCACTCGACCACGGTTTATTCCGCTGGCTGTCGAGTAATTTATCCAGATGAACTGTCAGAGGGAGAAGTGCCTCTGGAGACTCTTTCTCCAGCAGTGCTGCATGCTTCATAAAATCAGCCACGAGCAGCCGCGTTGGTTGTTCTAGCATTTGCATTTGAGCTAGCAGCGCTCTGCAGGTGAAAAGATTGACGTTAAAATCTTTTATGTTCTGCATCTGCAAAAGATGCTGGGTGGTATTTTCGAGAAGGAAATCCCGCGCTGTCCGATGCAGAAATTCAACACTCTGACGGTAGAAAACGTGTCTCCCGGATCCCCAGTCAGTGGTTTCGAGTAAATCCAAGCAAAATATATTAACACGGCTCTTTGCTCTCTGAAGCCGTTGGATCACCTCCTCTTCGCCAAAAGGCTGCGTCGCTGTTTGCAAAAGAAATGCTGTGTGATCTTCGTCTAGGAAGGAACATGTCATCAATGAAACTCCGCCAGGACTGTACAAAGCCAGCTTGAGAAGCTTAAGTGACTTGACTCGATAAAATGACTCGATTTTGGCGAACATCTGGAGGAAATATGCTTCCAGTTCCTCCGGTACCCCCCTTAACCGGTCGAGTAAATCTGTAGCTGTATCATGGTTCGTCAACCCTCGCAAGAGTGAGCGACTAACTAGGATAACCCAAAGCCAGACACCTTTTGCTTTCTCGATCATTTCACAGACCAGTTGCAAACAGATTCTAGGATCTTGTTGCTGGAGGGCTCGGAATCTTTCGTTTGCCTGGAGTCTGGTGTTGATATAGAGTTCAATGTCAGAGTACGTCAAATCCTCCAACCGCAGATGCGGATATGAAGAGAAATTATTTTTGAGTAACTCCCAGGGCCGGCTAGAAACACAGATTTTGATATGTGAACATTGAGATGACTCTTGTAAGAGGCGGAACACCTTCTCAAGCAGATCGTCGTCTCCAGCAAGTTCATCCAACCCATCGATGAACAGACATATTCGGTGATGGTGAGCCGAGTGCCTGAGGAGATATTGTAAAGTGTGGATCAATTCATCATCAGACCATGCCGGGAAATGCCCGAGTTCAAGATCCCAGGAGCGCCACCTGGAGGGTGAGAGCTCCCAAATTGGATCTGGCCATTGTATCAGAAGTTCATGTAAAAGACACCGCAGCATCCCAGACACTGATTTCTGTTCCTCGGTACCAGAACTCCAAATGAAGTGGGATGTTATTAGAAGTTGCTTGTCCCCGGCCCATACGTCAAGAGCCTCCCTAGTCTGCGGCTCATGGAGGAGCCACTTCATGAAGGTAGACTTCCCGGATCCGGCCTTGCCTGATACCCAGTACAAACCACCAGGTCCACAGAGCCAACTGGGCAGGTCAACCCACGTGGATCCCGTGTCTGTAGGTGTGCGAAAGACCCAGCCAAGGGTGAGATCATATTTGGTGTCTATCATGTTTTCCCGATCATGCATTCTCGAGAAATATAAAGTGTCGAAAAACATCCGTTTGAACGATCTTCGGTTCTGATAGTCAGCTTTTTGTTGGAGAGTCTGAAGTATTTTCGCGAGAACCTCGTCGTTCTCATTTCTCCATTCATCCAGGAGACTCTCGCGAACAATCTTTCTCTTCCGATCGTCCTCAGAAGTCGATTGGGCTCGCGCTTGGATGGTCAGGTTATTTAATTGTTGTAGCAGCTGTTTAATCTCTTGTTTTGCTTCATTTCTATGCTCAGAAAGGGTGTCTCGGACCCTGCCTTCCATGCTTCGAATCTCATTGGTTGTTGTAACAAAAGACTTTATCTGGTCCTCACTAGAAGCAGATAAGCCCGATTTCGTTGAATTAGCTGAGAAGGGGTACCCCATACTTAAGGATCAACAGCAGATGTATAATGACGACCTGGCCAAGACGATCCAGAGTGGTCATCCTTTCCTCCAGCTTGTCTTTATTCCACACAGTCTTTAGTGCCTGGCGGAAGCTCGTCCATTTTCGCCCTGGCGTCGCCACCCTCAGATCATCCAGCGTCACTAGGAAATCTTCGGCAACCACATAACTCTCCTTGGCAATATCTCTGAGGCCATCCTGGGCGGCAGATAATCCTTGGGTTGCTGAAATTCCATCTAGTGAGGATAGGAGCCCCTTAGATAATGTACTTAGTTTTGAGGAGATGGCAGCCTTCTCGGCATGGTCTGCCAGAATGCCGTCGGTGCTCCGATACAGCTCTTTGCCCTTGGAGGTGAGTTTCGTCGCGAAGTCGACAAATTGTATAACCGAGGTTGCAAGACTAAGAGCAGATAAGGGGTCCATCATGAATCATAGTAATGTCCCAGGTCTTTGACAATTTGAAAGAAACACCTCGAGTTATGCCAGTTCAAAACTATCTCACGCGGGGCTAGATCGACCTCCATACGGCAAGGTGCAAGGCGAGGCCTCTTGTAGCGTAGGCCAATAGCTGTGCTCCACGTTTACGGTTGCTTGTCATTTCAGTACAAAGCCTAAATACCGAAAGGACTCCAACTACTCCGTATAGATACTCTACATAACCCGGAGGACTTCCAGCATGTCACAAAACTCGTCCTAAGCCCCCGAGCTTGAACAGACTACAGCTCCAGCGTAGAGAGCCTATAACCGCGACGACTGGGAAAGGATCACTCTCCGACCCCGTGTCATGCGCAATGTCGCTAGAGTGTCGCTCCGTAACAGAATAATGGGCCACAAGAAGAGCCTTCCTGTATTTACTTTTCCAACTGCCCTCGCAAGGTTAGGCCACCTTTACGGCGATGTCCCTTTGGCGCGTGGTGCTGCGCGCCACAATATTGTCTACGCTGTCTCGAAATGCCCCTCCACTTCCCATGAGGAAATTCCTGCATGCTGTGAGGCTGAAGGTACAAGGCAGAAACCAGGCATTCAGGTGTCATTGACGCCTGAGCTATGCCACCTGGGTAGGACTGAAGAGTAGGGCAGCAAGAGGGACTTCCCAAAGAACAAGAAAGCAATTAAAAAACAAAAACATACAACAGTGAGGATTCGCTGGTGGTCACCCACCCAACTACTAACTCACCGGCGTGTGGCTTAAGTACGGCTGAGCGGACGGGAAGCCCTGTTTTCCACACCCTATGGTCGTATGTATCAGATTAGGTGTAGGAGAGAAATATAGGATGCAAATAGTTGGGTTGTGGAAGGGTGAAAAGACCCGTATTATAGATAGGGTAAGAAGCTGAGAATCAGCCTCAAGTCGTGGGACCTGTGTACGGGCGACTAAGTATGCCACCGGTTCATAACTCTCTCATTGGTTCATATTGCCAGGCATTAATTTAGAACCACTCTCACTTTACAAGTAGAAACAAATTAACTATATAGTTGAAGATAACGCCGGTTTAAGGGTTTAATATTAATGGTTGGTGGTACTATTATAAAGTTGATTAATTATAACTATAGTCAAAGGTTATATGTAGAAAAGTCTAGGAAAGTCCGTTATGTAGAATGTACTTTTTTACTGCCCTCGTACATACCTAAAAAGACATCTAAAAAGATATCCCAAAAGACACTTAAAACATAGCTCAAAAGACATCTAAAATGAATATAACACACCTGTATAAGTGGCTGATCGCAATTATTGTTTTATATATGGCCCCGGCGATGAATGAAGCGGTGAGGTGATATCCAATGAGAGAGTTATGAACCGGTGGCATACTTAGTCGCCCGTAAGTGTGTCCAATAAGGTCGATGCACCTGGAACAAGTGTTGTCGATATACTGCAACAAACCCCAGCTTGATTCAAAAGCAGAGCTATTCTGTACAATTATCACTGACGTGCGCAATGTCTGGGCTCGAGGTTCTTGGGGTCGTCGCCAGCATACTCCAGATCGCGGACCTTGGTGCTAAATTATCCGTCAAGCTTTGTACATTTTACCGGACTGTGAAGGTCGCAAACCAATCTATGCAAGATCTTTCCTACGACGTATCACTCACCTGCAGCATTCTCAACGAGCTCGCCAAAGCCCTCGAACAGGACGACCAGGCGAAGCTTTTCTCGGAGCAGGCCTTTCGCATAGCACAAGAAGTCTTGCAGGAATGCAAAGCAGTCTTCCAACAAATTGAAAATGCAATCGAAAAAACATACTCAAGATGGTGAAAAAAATCGCTTTACTCGTGGGGCCTGCAAAGTAACTGTCGCACTCCTCGGGCCGAACTTGGATCTCAAGAGCAATTTGGAGAGGCTCAAGTCGACCACGTTGCTGATGTTACATGTTATCATGTACGCGGGGGATCTTCGCAAGTATGTTTAACTCAAATATTCAAATCCTTACTCTAATCTAACCCTGAATAGGAGGAAAGTAAAATTTACTCCCACCGACCAAAGAAATCTAATTCACATACTTCTCGAGGAGAAGAAAGCGAACATTGCCAAATTCGACGAGCTCAGCAGCTCTATCAAAGCATTTAGTATATGTAACGATGATGGGTCTCATCAGGAGTCATCCAGAAGCTTGAGCACTGAGAAACAGCTGCGTCCTATTTCAACGGAACTAAGGGAGTATCACACACTCGTTCAAAGGGTGCTCCATGAGATCGACGCATGCCAATATCGCCTGGAACAGAGCCGACATCTCAGAATCCGGAATGGTGTTGTGAACGTACATTCAGCAGAAGCTGTTCTATTCCAACATACTCATGGTTATGCCGCGACCCAAACTTTTGATGACCCGTTCTTCAAATTCAGGGACGCTTATTTTGCGGCACCTGTACCCACTGGAGAATAATCACTACGTACTCGTGAGGCCCAGCATGCTTATTACAAGCCTCGTGAATCTCATTATGATATTGTTCGCCGTTTTGAGGCCGAAGAGGACCCGTACTACTACCATCACCATCGTCGAGTCCGCGAATACGAGTGTCCTTCCCGGCGTAAGCTAGACCCTGATAGTTCCATCTCCCTAGTCAGTCATACTCAGCCGACCCGATCGAATACGGGGACGACCCCGTCGCAGGCAGCATTCCCAATGAGCACTACCACCGCCAGCTCGTCAGTCCCAGCGTGCCATATGACGCATCCGACACCGACAGCAGACGCTCACGAGAAATTTCCCCCGCAGCCCTCGGTGTTACAGGCCTAAGCTATGCCTCAAACAAGTATTCCCAGCGCAAAGATCGCAGAGAGTCTAAGGTGCGTGAACGGTCCAGGAGCAAAAAGAGAAAAGCAGAAGTGAGCCGCAAGCGGTTCCGATCTTGCTCTGATAATGATGATGCGGGCCGTGGCCGCACTCGCACTCGTTTTAATCAAGATTTGATCGGTCATGCAGTATCTGATTCAGGGAACACTGCAAGACGAGATGGACAATCGGAAGAAGAAGGTTCGAAGCATAAATTTCGTCGAATGAAGTCTCCTTGGCGTAAATTAGAGAGAAGCGCAGAATATGACAAGGTCAACGAACGTGCCACCCTGGCGCCAAAGACTGCAAAGAAAGACACATCACTGCCCTCAGCTATTGACAGGGTAACGGAAGAGACATTGGAAGGTTTGGTTTTACAATGGACAAATTTGACACGGGAAGAGATACAGATCGAATAGGATGATCGCGCGGTACGCTTAGCAATGAAATGGCTGTTATTCTTTCTGCGTCTACTGGTCTACAGTCACTTACGGGCGTTCGGAGTTGCGCGAGCGGGGTGAGAACGGCGAGTGCGCTATGGATAGGGTGGGGAGCAGGGGTTGGCGCGATGGTCTAAAACCTGCCGTAAAACGGGGCCAAAGGGCTACGTAATAGGAAATTTAATATATATTAATATATACATCGGGGCGGACAAAGCGGAGATATTATGTTTCACATAGGCCGTACAACATAGTTGTATAACCCATGTTACATTCAACTTGATTGGTTCATTTCGAGATCCTACTTAAACCAAAATCATCGTAGACTAGGATGTGGGGGGAAAATACAGCCAATTTTGCCACTACGCCATAACAAAAACCTCGGTTCGTATTTAGGGCCTAGGGGGGGGGGGGGCATATCCCAGTCTAACACCCCCCAGGGGATACCGACTTACCGGGATTCCCGATAACATGTGTATATATACTATCGTTTTCAGATTAGGTTCATCGGGGCATTCCTTTTTTAGTCGTCTAAACAAATCCGGGTGTGGCTCTTCCATCCATATACCCTCCGCATCGAATTACAGAGTCGGACAAGGGCAAGGGAACCTAACATTTGTGTGTTCCGATTCGAACCGACTAGTACTCAAGAGAATTTAGAACAATCTCGGTTCATAATTGTGGGAAAAAAGAAATACTGCCAATTTTACCACTAGACCATACCAAACACCTCGGTTCCCATTTAGGGCCTAGGAGGGGGCCATATCCCAGTCTAACATAGGAACATGACCCTATCAATGGGTTACATCCATAGATACCCATGCTCATTGACTGCGGGCCATGGGAGAGGTAAGACGGGAGAGGGGTGATATAAAATCGTCATTTCCCAGTCTTACTCTTTTCCGTTTCATTTTCTTGCTCAGTTCTCACTCTACTAAACTTCATAATGAGTGAATTACCTGACTACGTACTTGATCCCGATGCTGTCCTCAAAGACACCAGGGCGGCCTGGCGCCATGGCAATGCTCCGGATTACTCCAAGACAAGAGCCTTTTATGAAAAAAGTACCTCCCTCCTGTTCCTAGTCATTTGCATTCTATTACTTACATTATACAGCTAGGACAAAGACCCACGAACCCAACAGCCTCCCTTTCCTGGTTGAAAATCTCGTGAAGAACTGGGAAATCGAAGCCTCCTTCAAGACGAACCTATCCGAATGGCGTACCATAGATCACGACGTATACACAGTTTCTGTGAATGGTGGTGAACGACGAACAGGTCACCATATGTTAGAAGTGGGGACTTATAATGCTCTCCTGACCGCGAGTCAGTATTATGATCCTGCGCACAACAATTTCAACGATTCGCACAAGTCGTTCAAGCGGATGATGCCAACGTTTGCTTGGGAGGTACTTGAAGTATACTCTGGTCCTCCCGTTGTTGCCTTTCGATGGAGACATTGGGGTGAGATGAAGCATTATTACGTGGGATACAATAGGTATACTATCACTACTATCTATGATTATTTGGTTTCATGCTTACAATCCTAGCTCCGGTGAAGAGGTCAAGGTTCAGGCGCACGGTGGCCCGATTGATATTGAAGGACTTACAGTGGCCAAGGTCAACGATAAACTACAGGTGCAGAGTCTTGATATCTGGTATGACCCTATGGCAATGTTTCGCCAGATTAGCAGAGAGGGCCAGATTAGCAGCGAGAGTAGTAGTAGTAGTAGTAGTAGTAGTAGTGGGTGTCCGTTTATGCAGGGTTAGAAACTTACCCAAATGTGACTGGCTATAGAAATTCGACTGTAATTAAGCTATCAAGTGTCATAGAAAACGCTGATATAAAAGTTATACGCTAGGTGCCACGTATGGTTTTCCCAGTTTCCGCCGAGGCATAAATAATTGTCGTGGAATAGTGTAGAATAAATGTACGTCTGAGTGGATGGGAAGCCCTGTTTTCCATTCCCTATGTCGTATATATTATGCTACGTGTGGGAGGAAATCATGAAATAAATTATGGAGTTTCTTGTCACTTGTCTCGTTAATATACCGTGATCATGAATCTGAAACAGCTATTCTTTCAAGATTTCCAAGAGCCTTCTGCCCCATGATCTTTTTCTTGTCTTGTCTGGATCTTCAGAGGACCATGTCAGTCTGTCTGGGAAGTGAATTTGATCCAATGATACCCTAAAGGGAATTTTGAATGTGAGTATCGACTATTATCTCGATATGAAGTGGGAATGACTGACCATTTACTCTTGAACCACCATTTGTACCCAATGAACATCAGGAAAAATACCAGGATACTAATATAAGAAGCGATAAACGACTTATAGTCAAAAGGTGCTTCGAATACCGTGAAACCTTGAATCAAGAGCAGGAAAATATTGAAAAAGAGGTTGCCCCAGTAGATCAAAATGTGACCCGGGGCCTTAAAGGGAAATTCTTTGGCGTCGATACCTTGCTTCTTTGCGGCAGCGCGAACCCTAAGCTGGACAAATGTAATAGCAGCCCAGGCGATATAAGCTGCTGTTCCGCCAAAGGAAGTGAAATAAGAAAAGAGGCTCCCAGCTGTTGTTTGCAAGGACATCAGACCTAAGAAGCCCCACATATTTGAGAAGATGATTGCTGGGTATGGGACTGTACACGGTATCAGCTTCTATCAGAGGGAGGATAAAAGGGCAAAATTAGCTGACCTCCCCTAGCATTTGTTATTGCGAAGAATGAAGGCGCTTTCCGTTTCAAAGCGAGAGAGTAGAGTGTTCGTGATTGGATGTAAATTACTCCATTCGCAGCGGAAATGAAGGCAATAAGGATGATGGCGTTGACAAAATGCCCGGAGGACTTCCACCCAGCAAGCATAAAGCCAATAGTAAACGGAGACGATGCCGTCTTAGAGGCTGGATGCACCAGATCATCCGATGTTGAGGGGCAGATCAGGCCTTGGAAAAACGACGTGCCAATAAAGACGAACAGGATACGATATAGGATAGAATTGGTGGCCTAAATAACAGTTAGTGTCAAACCTACGCTCAAGGCCGCATTTTCACTGGGTATACTCACACGAGGAACGTCGCGTTGAGGGTTTTTAGACTCGCCCGCGGCGACAGAAACAATTTCAGTTCCAACATAGTATGCGGCGGCCAGAACAAATACTTGGCCGAATCCATTGATTCCATTTCGGATTGGACCTGACAGAATGTCAGATTCGTGAGTCAATTCCCTTAGGATCCATCCAATGTAAGAATACCCACCATATGGTTCTTTCCAGTATGTGAATCCGACGTACCCATTCCCGAACGCACCAGTATCGGCAAGAATCGAAATGAAGAATAGCACGATCAGCGACAGGAACTTGAACATGCCAAAATAGTATTCAGTCTCTCCATAGAAATTCACCCCAAGGGTTGTTAAAATGGAGAAGAAGACGAAGAACAAGATGTACCAAGCCCAAACGGGGATAACGGTGTCGGGGATCCAGAATCGAAGGAAGACCGTAGCGTTATTCCAATCTTTTGAACTCGATTAGTGTGAAGATCATTTCTTGCTTGCTGATGACACTCACCCGATGCTAGAAATACACTCCACATGAAATAATACAGCCAAGATACTGCAAAGCTGAAGGCTGGATCCACGAATCGATCACAGTGCTGTATAAAGGAGGTTAACACGATACTCAAACGGTTGAGATTAGCATTAGCTGATATTTCACATACCTCAACAAAGCCACCATGAACTGGAAAAAGTGTAGCAATCTCTCCAACACTTTGCATCAAAACCCACACCGAGGCTCCTATAGGTTCTGTCAACCTGGTGAAAACATTTGCATGTATGTATGATGGCAAACAACTCACCCACAATAGAAAAGCCAATCAACAGCCCCAACGGACCAGCTTCGTAGATTCCATAACCTAAGCCATAAAAGCAACCTGGTCCGATAATACTACCTAGAGCAATTATCACAAATTGACGACCCTTAAGCCCTCTTCGTAGGCCATCTTCGATCACGTCACCAGAAATATCACGATGGGGTTCATCGCTTTCTTGCACTTTGGCGATAACGGATGCTTGTTTCGACACATCAGCTTTTGTTTGAACTGGAGACGATAAGTCAGCCATTTTGACAGACAGTGATTAAACCTTGCAAATACCAACATGTTGACCGGGGTGTCTGTTTTATAGCCTCAGAATCCCCAACGGATAGATTGGAGTATTAGCCGAGCACTCCAACTAACTCATCTGCATCGCTTAAATGGGATGCTAAGCATGCTAAGCTAAAGTGAACAGTTGCTTGTCATAGGTCATTTACCCCGTTTGGGGAGTCCTCATATCCTTATATATCACGCCATTGAGGAGTAGAATTTGTTGGAGATACATGCCGCAAGGCAGCAAAAGTGTGCGCTCTACTCCTAAATTCCCAAAATCAATATTTCTCTAGAACTTATCTCATGAAAAGACAAAGAGAAAACAGAAAATATAACACCAACTTGCAGGATCGTAGTTTGGTAGAGTCCAGAAATTTGTCAATGATCACAAATGCCGACATGTTCGAGCCCCCTTCAACACAATTAGCGCCATCAAACACGAGAATGACGACCTCGGCAGATTATTGACGCCATACAGGCTTAGTGTAATATGTGATTTTTGATTCTCATCCTAATTCTCGCCCTTATATCCATGTACGGAGTAGTTGTTGAATCGTTCCCCAGCGCCTTTCAATTTCTCAAGAGTTCTTTGTGATTGCTCTTCGCTGAAAGTCTGGTATCTTTGATAAAAGAGTATAGAGGGTATAAACGTCTGATTGAAATTTGGAAAATGGGTTAAACTTGCAGATAGAACGATAGAAGGCCTTTCTAACTAATATAAACATTATAGTTTACCAATCTTGGCTAGCATGGCAACGACGAGATTTGCCTTGTAGATTGGCCTATATTAAGACTCTGAACATCAACATTCACACCAAGCAAATGAGGAAAGCCCTAGGGTTTACAAATCATTAATTATCATCATTCATGGGGAAATTGTAAAATTCCATCCTTCAGTGTCAGTACCGTTCAGCGGCTCCCCAGCTCCGCTCATCAGCACATCAAAGAAGGCCGTGTCAAGGCCTTGGAAAAGCCAGTCTTCCATGCCAGCAGAAGCATCCGGGAATGCCTCTTCTGCCAGCGCGAAAGTATCTCTAGACGTGTCCTGGGCAACCTGTCCTCCGTGCTTCCGTGCTGATGATGTCTCCACTGCCTGCGCGGTTCCTCGTGAGGCTGCAGCATCGGGTGTGACCACACCGGTAGATGTATGATGTTCGGAGTCTTGTGGTGTTCTGACATGGATAGATCCAAAGCCACCAATTGTCACACCCTCATGGGGAACTTGCTCCTGCTCTGCATCGAAAGGCGTAATAGAAATACCGTCTCGCGCAATTCTGATGGCACCAACGTACGGCACCTTCACTACCAACACGTTTTGGTTATTTTCTTCACCGACATCCGAGTACCTCTGTGGAGGACCCGCTTCGATATCCAACAAATTCTTAAGAAGGGCAGCACATTTCGCGGTAAGGACATCCTCATGTAGCTCCGACATGGATTCCATACACTCAAGAGCCCGTTCCACTGTCGCCCGATCTCCAACTCGGTGGTGTACGAGTAGGTTTTCCGTGCCCTTGTTACAGTGACTCAAGATGTGCGCCAGCATCAGTGTCATACCAGCAATCAGAGCTATAAAATCGCCCATCCGACAGCCGGCCGTGACTGGGTTGAACGTACGGATCGCAATCTGTCGGCTCAAAATCTCACGGCTTGCGCTTGCGCAGGCGATTCTCGAGTACACCCGCTGCGAGGCATGCCTTGGGTTTAGCATATATGGCAGATGGAGCTGGTTCACCAAAGAGTAATAAAATACATGGTCCCAAGCTCGTCGAGTTTCCCAGAAGGCCTCCGCCGAGTCTACCTCGAGACCCGCAAATTGTAATGGCCGCCAGAACGCAGGCGGCCATTGCTCAATGCCCCTCAAAAGTTCTTGATCTATCTCTTGAGTCATGTCCAATGCTTCTTGGGGTGAGTGCATCTGATTACGTTCGATAATTTTGGGTACCATATCTGGGATGAGTATAGGTAAGTTGCCGCTCTCAACTCTGGGGTTTGCGAAACTCGCACCGCTGGTGCTTGTGGGTAGACCCAGTAGCAAGCATAGAAATTGCTCCGTGGAAACCACACAGGCCCACATGGCCGCAGGATCAAGATCGCTCTGCTGGTTGACGAGTTTGAAGCGATAGTGACCTGGTCGATGCAAGCCCAATAGCTGTGCTGTCATGACAGCACGGCGCATTGTGATCCAGGCTCGTCGGATATTACCACGATCTATGTGATAGAAGCCTTCAAGGATGAGGTTCTCGAGAGCCTCCAATGTGCTCAGCAAGACGTCATTCGTATTCACCAGCTTGATGGCTGAGTCTGCTAGCTGCTCCATGATAGCGCGATGATGCTTTGTGAGGCCAGGTATAGCTCTTGTGGGAGACAGGTGTTGTAACCCTACTACCAAAAGCAGAATTTGTCTTGCCAACAGCACTGGGTGGCTTTCGGAATATAGGAGATTGGCTGTTGGTATTTGTTGTTCGGCTTTTTCGCTTGGCCAGGAGCTGCATAGCTCGAAGCTAGATTTGTAGCAAAAGATCGACATGCTGCTGAGGCTTTCAAGGAGGATTTCGATATCTTTCTGGGGAGGGAGAGAACTTCGCAGGGCTTGAGTGATGCTGGGATATGCGGAAACCTCCGAAACGGAGCCATGAATAGACACTGGCGCTGGTGGCAACTGAGGTGTCCGGAGTTGGCTTGATGATTCCAGAGTCTGTAGGCAACTAGATGCATTCTTTTCCTTATTATGTCATTAGTATATGGCCGTGTATGTGAAGATGCTGACTAACTTTGCCATGCACTGACGATGCCGGTGTTGGGTGTATTGAAAAGCTAGTCGATGGTAAACATGCAACAGTAGTATCTGGTTGAGAACAGACGCCACTCTCGCCCACTAGCCGTGTATTAATAGCAGCGTCTTGTTTAGCGTCTCCTGTATCGCTCTCAGCCATTTCCGGTCCGTCCAAGACTGCTTGACTGGTGCATTTCGTGCCTCGACGATGGCAAGTGATGCAGATCGCATCATCTAGCGATGAAAAGGTACATTTGACTTTTCTCTGCCTACACTCCCAGCAGCTGTGTGTACCTTTGCGAACCTTTCTGCGTTTCGGTGTGGGTTCGTCCGAGGGAGCCATCATTCGGTGCGTAGGCTGTCACAAGCTGCGACCGTGGCAAGTGAGACTAGCCTTTGACCGAGTGAAGAAATGTGCAAACACACTACCAAGAAGTTTGGACCGAGATGATTAGTACTGGAGATGTCCGAGGCGCTTTTCGTTGTGGTTGCAGATGACCCCAAGGTGTACCTACCTGCTGACAAATGGACAATCGTCCGAACCGCCCCTTAGGACGATTCAGCCGAGATATGCGCACGCTTAAGGGAACATCCAACTCGCAAGAAATGCAAATTTGCTCTGCCGTTCGCGGTACCTTGAAGATTTTGTTCCTCTTAAGGGGGGTTGACTTTCTGCCCTTCGGGCTAATACAATGTATGAATACTACTGATCAGATACATCTCCTTCCAGGCATTCTAGAAGAAGATTGAACTGGACCGAGCTTGATTCGGCCGAACTAGTGATGCACCTTGTCTAGCTCGGAGATGTGGCATGTATGCCTGGATTTGTTTGTTGCGGCTGGAGTCCGTCCGAAACCTATATAAACAGACAATTTCCCTCATAATATGGAAAGGGGCAATCGTTAATCTTGTCATATCACCGTTTTTCAAACTTGTTCAACAATGGACAAGCAAGCCATCAACCCAGAGAAGCAGGCGATGGCCGAAGACCCTCCGCAGACTTCGTCTACCCTTGTGTCAGGTTCAGAGTCGGGCGGCATTCATGTCGCCAACGACGAGGCAAAAGCTGATGCAACTGATGAATATCCACATGGTGCGCGTATGGCTGCTGTTGTGCTTTCACTCATGCTGGGCATGTTTTTGGTAGCACTTGACAATGTCAGTTCCCCGTTTCGCGACGCACCACACAGCTAACCAAGGCTACTAACAGACAATCCTCGGCACGGCTATTCCCAAGATAACGGACGAATTCCATGATCTGAACAAAGTGTCGTGGTACGGGTCAGCCTATTTGATGACATATGGCTGTGGTTAGTTATATGGACACATTCGTTTCTAGATGGCATGTTAATCTTTTACGCAGAGCGCCTCCTTCCTTCACATATACTAATGCTCGGATACTTGGTCTTAAAATCTACCTCATTACGGAATAGCTAATTATTATAGCCTTCCAATCAACCTGGGGAAAGTTTTTCAAGTACTTTCCAATCAAGCTTTGGTTTCTTGTTGCCGTATTCATTTTCGAAGTGGGAAGCCTCATCTGCGCCGTGGCTCAAGACCCTACAACTCTTATAGTCGGCAGGGCCATCGCTGGCTTCGGCGGAGCCGGAGTTGGCGTGGGAGTTTTCACGATTATCGGGTTCGCTGCACCCCCTGAGAAGCGTCCACAACTTTTGGGCTTTACTGGAGCAACCTATGGCATCGCCGCGGTCTTGGGACCGCTTATCGGTGGCGCTTTCACTGACAAAGTGTCATGGCGCTGGGTAAGATGAGAGCCATTGAAACATTAGTGCTGTAACTTACCACTGAATAGTGCTTCTACGTCAATCTTCCCATCGGGGGACTGGCTGCCGGACTGATCTTCTTGCTCTTCAAGACCCCAAGTAGCGCAGCCCCGGCAAAGGCTACACCTAAAGAGAAGCTCTTGCAAATGGACCTCGTCGGTGCAGCTCTTATGATGGGATTGATCGTTTTATTTATCCTTGCGCTGCAGTATGGGGGCCAAACACATTCCTGGCACAGCAGCCAGGTTATAGGACTGCTGGTCGGCTTTTGTGTGCTCGTTCTGGTCTTTGTGGCTTGGGAAATTTACCAGAAAGAACGTGCAATGATTGTTCCACGTCTCGTAAGTCATGATGCAAGTCCCATCCTACCCTGACATGAACTAATTGCGAAATGGCCGCAGTTTATGAAACCCTACATTTCCGTGGGCTCCATATTCATGTTCTTCTTCGGCGGCGCCTACTTCATCATACTTTACTATCTTCCGATCTATTTCCAGAGTGTCTATAACAGCAGTCCAATCGGATCTGGTGTCAAAATGCTCGCATTCATCATCCCGCTAACCATCGCTGCCATCGTACAGGGATTCGCGCTATCTAAAATCCGCATTGTGCCTCTGTTCTGGATCATAGGTGGCACTTTGGGAACCATCGGCTGTGGCCTATTCTATACTTTTGGTACTGAAACATCCACTGGCAAGTGGATTGGGTATCAGATTATTGTTGGGTTCAGCACGGGCTGGTCATTCCAGACTGCCATTTCAAACGCGCAAGTCCATGCTTCACCAGAGGACATGTCGCAGGCTACAGCTATCGTCAATTGTGAGTCCTTAACTTACTATACATTTCACGGGTTGTCTCCTAACAGTAATTCCAGACTTCATGACCGTTGGTGGAGCTTTCTTTCTCGCAGCAGCACAGTGTGCCTTCAACAATCAGTTAATTCAAACAATTGCCATAAAGCTCCCCGAGATCGACCCGGCAGTAGTTACTGCGACCGGTGCAACTCAAATCCGCGAAGCTTTTACGGGCTCGCAAGTTTCCGTCATCGTCGATGCCTACATGGTTGGTCTGAAAGCTGTCTTTGCAATTACTATTGCCGCCTTTGGTATTGCCACTATCATTGGCTTCTTTGGTACCTGGAAGAAGCTCCATAGTGAGGAGCTGAAGAAGGCAACTGGTGGCGCTGCATGATCGTCTGCAGATTGTTGGCGTGCCTGGATAGGACTCAGCGTTTTGGTGGTGTATTTAGAATGATGGGCGACCACCTTGTTGTTGGTGAAGGGGTTGCATTTCGCGACTCAAATTGTCGGGTTTAGAGGTCTAGAGTTGCCTATCGCTCGGTATACAGACTTTTGACGCAGTGGGTGTATTAGATTTATTATATATAGAGCCTTTAATAAGCGCTACCGTGTAGCCTCTTTTCTATCGGGCGAATATTATCACAGAGTCTGAACGGACCAATAATTTCCATCCCAACTTTGTTGATATCACTTATCCTGCTAGTATGTGAAGGTGCAGGTGTACAAGGGGTTATTTCCATACATTTTAGGGAAGTAGAATCAGACATAAAATGGCAGACACTACCTAAATAGGGGTTCTCACACTGACACCATAAGCATGGGTATTCAATGGAGTGCGTAATCTCATTCTATCTAATGGCATATATGGAATTTCCCCAGCGATAGTACGCGATGCATATCAGACTTTTATCACACCCATGCGACTTCAATGAGGGATAGTCGAGAATTCTCAGGGTACCTAACATCCGTGACCTTGAAACGTCGGTCAGACTGAGTAATGACCTCTTTCCACTCCTCGATGTCACGAATCTGCAATTGGGGTTCCAAGGTTAGAATGAACAAAAACGTGCTCTCTCGGGGGATACGTACCTTGGAGTTGAACATGGCCAACATACCGAAATCAATGTTACTAAAACACCCATAATTAGCATTGTCGAAAGTTAAGGGTGCAATGAGTCGTATGGCTTACCGTTGATTTCGCTCGACGCTCAGACTCATCGTTCCAGCCGGAGGCATGATCTCGTCAAAGATGATGATCTTGGTACCACGCTTCAGCGACGGGATTAAAGCTCTCAGGATGCGTTGGACATAAAAATCGGGCCAGTTGTGCAAAATCCAACGAAACATAAATCTGGGATCAACAAGGTCAACATTTAGCACACGATTCAGAGATCTGATATATTGGCATTCACATACACATCAACTTCCTTGACAGGCTGCTCATTGAAAAAGTCATGAGGCATGAACGACACGTTCTTGCCCTCTCGAATTTGGGCAGCTTCAAGTGCGCCGGGCAAGTCCTGGACCACGATCTCAAGCCCTGGGAACTCTTCGGCCAGCGCAAAGGCTACGACACCCGTTGATCCGCCCATGTCGACGAGTTTACCGGTCTGCAAATCATTGGGCCAGCTCTCGATAAGGTGTCGTGGTGCGTACGCCTCGTCTTTCTGGAATGCCCCCATGACGCCTGCAAAGCTTCGGGCCTTGTCTGGGTGCTTCTCAAGGTACATGTACATACCAGACTCGCCATCTCCTTTGGCAAGCATAAAACCGGTTTTGGCAGGGTCGTTAGCCGCGGGCTCTTTTCTCAAGGCTTCGGTTAGCCCAGCACCAGCGGGAAACATAACATCCATGTATAGGCCAGTCCAGTCTTTGATCAGTGGCTCCCGCTCCATGACCTTCGTTGTAGCCGTGTGCGCCACGTGGCCCGGACGTGGTTCGTAGAACATGTGGTAGGGCATGCCCGCTCGCAGAATCTGACGGAGTACGGACGCACCGACGTTGATGGTCTTGGAGAGATCGTTGTATGACACGTCTCCCATCAGAGGTACACGGTGGGCAATGTCAAATTCGCAGATAAATTGGGTCACGCTAAACATGGTCATTACCGCCCATCCGGGTACGAGACGAAGCTCGACGGGACCTGTTGCCAGGTCGCCCAACTCCAGGCTCGCATCAATCAGGGCCCGCCGACACCGTTCCACGTTGAGTGGGTATTTCACGTCAAGGGCTGCATCAGGACCCAAACTGAGGGGCGGTAATCCCTGCTCCTGACGATATACCTCAATTGTTGTAGTGTTATCGGTGATTATCTTCGCCAAGTGAGCGGATCGACTTGTATTTGGAGCCATATTATTACAGTGACAGATAAAGGCACACGGATGATATTCAGTTTATACTACAAAGAATCCCTAGACATATTTTATATGATACTTCTGCAGTAGGAGTGGTACGTCATGGCTTGGACGGACTTGAGCAACTCGAGCCAACTCGATTCGTAATAATGTGCATATAAGCAACGCATGGTTATTAGGCTGTAAGAAATGCGTGCCTAGGGAACACAGGATAATGAGCTTCGGCTCGTGTAAAAATACTTATTTCCAAAAATGTGACAATACAGGTCTTTGACGCATGTTGTTACGACTAAACTTGTGGGCGTGGGCAATGAGAACTCTGGAGTGATTTCAAGTAACACATTCTACGAAGCACAGATAAATAATGATATTCAAGGGGGTGTACAAGCGACGAAGTGTCCAACGCGAGACTTTGATCGTATTGGTCAAGATTATGTTGTTGTTGTTTTCTTTCTTTCCAGGGTATTAGATGATTATAGAGTGCATATGTGCCCTGTCAATTAACCAGTAGAGATTTGTCCCTATAGGTCAGGTATTACCTTTATAAATAGCATAGATTCACCCCCGGGGCCCTGCCTCCCCGGCACACGAGTCCTTAGCTATAAAAGGGGGCAAATAGTACATACCCACATTGGTAATATTTTGCCGGCAGTAGTAGCCATAGGATTAAAGTCTCGAGTCACACTTCGTTGCCCGTAGTGCTGGTACACCCAAGAAAGAGTCTTGGTATGTGAGGAAAATCTAAGGTGGGGGGCTCCACTATTATCGACATCTATATCAAGTATCCTCAAAGATCTAAATCACAAACCCGCTCAAGAAGCTTGTCTCCTTGAAACTCGTCGCATCTCTAGCCTTTATCCAGTCCATCTTGTTCTTGATTCCCAACGGCGTACATTCGTAGCAGCCCTGAGAGAGCATGACCTACGACAACCTCGATGTCAGTGTGCCTGTCGTGCTGACTTGCCCTCAGCGGTACTTAGGTAAGGTGTGGGCAGCAGCGCAAATCATTTGATTGGTGAATGGCTAGACGGCACGGCCCGCATTCGTAAGGGCAAGGGGCGCTTCCAACCTTGGAACATTTGAATGTTCCACCCAACCTTGGTTCAGTCTTCCAACTTCCCTGTAGTTAACAACTCGGATAAAAGGAGACCAGCAGTCTAACATGCTACGAGTCTGGCGGCGGCTAGGGGTCCCTTTGTCAATCACTCAACATTGCCGTGTCAGTTGCTCTTCTCGACCATTATCCGACATGGGAAACAAAAACAGCGCACATTCACCGCATCCCCAGCCCAACAGCTCATCTCCAGGAACAGATTTACCGAGGCTGGCACTTCGTTAGTCGCAACTTCAACTCACACCCACTGTTCAGCGGATCATTGTGTCACTGACTTTGCATTTGCAGATGATGATCCGCATGCGTACACTGGTGGAAGATGGCTCAATCGGGACGAGCTCGAGCGAAACTCTCGCTACGTCATGTTTGACTTCTCAGCACTGTGCGAGCGAGCCGTTCGCGCATGCCCAGGAGCAAACAAGGTTGTCAAATACGAAAAGCGAGAAGGTGGATTCAACCGAGCCTTTCTTTTGACAATGGACAATGGACCTTGTGTTGTGGCAAGGGTACCAACTTCTATTGCTGGCCCTCTAAGGTTAACCACAAACTCTGAAGTTGCAACGGTGACTTACTGGCTTCTGCGTGGGGCCACACTGCAGTTCGGTTTTCTGAAACCGAAATCCAGGGGAAAATGAACTCTACGTTGGCCCAAGTCCCAATTGCGGACCTTGGAGAGACCTCGCAGGTTATTGTCAAGGCTTGATAGATACCGGTCTCTCTCGTTTGCCCAAAGCAGCTACTAGTAGTCGCGAGACTCTGGCCCATCAAGGATCAATTCAAGATCATATCCATCTATTGAAGATCAGTCAAGAGGTGATGCAAAAGTTGATCGAAGATAAACGCATTAAGGATGCTGCTACCCCAGCTCTTCTTCACCCAGACTTCCACAAGAGGAATATCTACGTCTCAGCCAACGAACCGACCGTCCTTACTGGCCTGATAGATTGGCAATCAACAAGCATCGAGCCCGCATTTATCTATGCCAATGAGACACCTGATTTCGCTGCACCCCCGGCCATTCCCGATGAAGATTCATCCGAGAACAATCAAGATGACCGGGAACTTTCTAGGAAGAAACAAAGAGAATTGAAAGATGCATCTGTCTGCCACCAGACATACGATGTGGTCATGACAGCCCTTATTCCTAAGCTCCGTCCCGCAAGATTACTTAACCCGACTCTTTTCCGACTCTTTCACTACAGCCATACAACATAGAGAGACTCCGTTGCCGCTGTCCGCCAGGAATTAATTGAACTTTCGGCTCACTGGAAAAAACTAGGGCTAGAAGGCTCATGTTCATATTCTCCTACAGGAGCAGAATTGAAGCAGCATACTCAACAATATGAAGATTTTGAGGCCATCCAAGCACTCAAGTCATGGCTGCGAGAAAATCTGGATACAGACTGCCAAAGAAGCTGAGACTCGTGGTGAAAACATGACAGTAGCAAAGGCAGACAAGATGTGGCCATTTGATGCTAAATAAAAACAGGAACAATGACATGTATTACTAGGCTGTTAGGCCTATCGATCTGTTCTACCCAACTTTTAAGTGGACGGTAGACATGGGTAACTCAACAATATAGAAGTGGTGTACGTAGCTCTCGTTGTCGAATTGGAAAGCCAAACCACCTTTGATTAGAGTACATAGCTCTATTTGGAAAGTAAATATCTAGGTAGGGAATATCTAGGGAAATAGCGGGGAATAATAGTATTATATAGATTATAAACAAGTAATTAGGTCATATTATAAAAATGCTATATTCCTTCTTTTTCCTTGCTTTTTTCTCTAATATTAATTTATTCTTATTTTAACGGAATACTTTAAGTAGCATCGAGGGTTGGTTTTTCGGTATAGAATCGCCCAAATCACTAATATGCAGGACAGATGTGTGTTGAGTATCATTTCCACTACGAACGTTGTGGATGCTGGGAACTTGGCCGCCATATACCTTGCACTCGTCATGGTGAGTCCCAAGATAACTCATAGCGTATTTCATTGTACATTCACGCTAAGAGCTGGAACACAAAGTGTGATCTCCACTGGTTTGAGACACCACCAATCCATACCCCTGATTATAGGGTTCCTCTTCTCAAAGCGACCAAATTTCAACCGAGGGATGTCATTCCTCGGCTTAGATTTGAGTTTGACCCTAACCTACCTAGGCATACTCGGCCTCGATGAGACATTGGCCGTGCGAGGATTAGATAGCAGGGAATACTTTCGTTTTGTGAATCAATGAATTTGGTTCGGCATTTTTTACCGTCTACCTAGAAGGCTTGAGAAGGGGGAGAAGATATACAGAAAAAAGAACATCTAAAAAGACTACCAAAAGAACATGGGAAGGTCGTATAAGCGGCCGACTATTCTTGAATATAATAATTATGTTAGTAATAGTTTACTATCAAGTCCATTGCCCTTTTCAGATCTGAGGGTCCTGTGGAAGTCTTTGTCAGGAGGTGCGATATGCTCTATGATGCAGTTATCAGCTCATTTCATGGTCGTTTGCGGTTGATTGGTGAGAAACATTCGTAATGGTATTCCAAGGTTTTGTTAGTGGATTAGATATAGGTGATAGCTTAAGAAAAGCGTATATAAAGTTGATCCCTAAAAGTTGATATCCAGATCAACCGAAATTGTCATAATCCGATTTCTATATTACTAGATTATTTTGAGATATATTTCGGTAGTCAGTACCCTATTTCGGTCGCTGCATCTCATATTCAACGTGAACCTCATCTGTGCGCCGTATTTGGTATTGCTCCAGGTCATTTAGAATACTTTCCTGGCTCTCCTTTTTGCGCAATGGAGTTGTTCTCTCTTTTTTTGACACGTGGGCCCGGGAGCTCAATTGATTGTCGTATACCTTGTGCTGTGCATAAGATGATGGCTTGGAGTGACCCTTGGATGTCGAAACGAGTTTCAGCTTTCTCAGAATAAGTTCGAGCATCGGTTGTAATGTTGGTATACAGGCAGCAATGACAACGACATTGGCCTCGACACTGGGAGTTTGTTAGTATCATAGCAACATGTCTAGATGATGCAATGTCTTACTTTGTCCAAACCACAAGAGGTACAGTGCTAACTAATTCACGGAGCAGCATTAGCATCTGAAAGCAGGTTATAATCAAACTTGGAAAGGAGAACTAACATGTTGGATCTGCCTGGTCAGCCAGACCTTTGATCTGAGCGCATTTGACCATTGCAGTGGCAGCCGCACTGGGATTGACCGTATTTGTTAGCTTTGATGCACTTAGGGGGATCAATTGCCAGATTTCCATACATTGCACCTAGACCAAGCGCAGCACTCAGAGCAATCTTTTTGCGCAATGACATTTGAAGTTTGAATAGAACGACCCCGGGGTAAATTGCGAGGAAAAGGTCGACAAATGCGGAGAAAGCTGTTCATGCATGGCGGTTATCAGTCACTGTCACGAGAATAACGGGACTCATCAAACACCGCTTACCTCCATTAAATGTAGCATAATCTATAAGAATCCAAATATCCCTACACTTCGCCTCCCCACTCAATACCATCGAGCTCTTCCAAAGTGCTTGTTGGGGATCACACATAGTAACATAGATCAGGATGTTGACAAGGGCAATGACAGCAATCAAGCTCACAAGACCCCACACTATGATACGTTGGGTGAGGTTTGGGTTCAGTATTCGATGGAGCAGTGCGGCAACCGCAAGCTTTGGTATTGCGAAGGATATAATTCCGAAAATGAACGAGATCATATTCCACATGAGGGCAAGCTCAGCGGACCTAGGTTCAAGATTCACCTTATGTTGACCATATCCATAAGTCACTGAGACTGTCGCAGTCGCAACGAAAAGTATACCGAAGATCTGAAGCAGTCGCAGATGTCAGAAATGGGTCCAGGAGTATGTGATATGCAAAACAGATGGGATAATCACCATAGATGCTCCAATTAACCAGTCATCGAACCCGAAGTTGCGTAACATCCGTTGTCGGACACATAAACGAGCGATAACGAGAAACGTGGCAAGAGTTGTCATTGACCACATTACCGCCATCATTTGGGGGCCTTTATTCCCCGTTTTGGGGGCATCCGTGATCGAACCCGCCATACCGAGCGGTGGTCTATCTCAAGATCTGAATCACCATTGACAATCGCAGTGCCTAAAATCTTTATTAAGATCCAAGGTAACCGAGGGCCTTTGGAGTGGCAAAAAAAAATTACAAAACAAGGGGATTATCCCGTTCAGGGATCATTTCGTTGTTATATTGAATGTGAGAACAGGTCCACCATTTCTTCCTAAAAGTTGACAATATAGATATTCTATTGGTCTACTATAGCGTACATTACGGGGCACAATGCATCAGTGACAGGCATCACAATCCTTTGAGGCTTCCATCGATCGCCGATGTAACAGCGCGTAGATTTAGCGTGTTAATCCCAGCACCTCTTACACATTTCCGTCCTATATCGTGGACCCGCATGCACTAACTACTAGACATGGGCTGATCATCCCCAATTATTGGCCAATAGGCGATGTAGTTGGATTGGCTCCATTTCTTCGCCCCCTCCGAACGGGACCGAATAAATGAAAGAATACGGAGTACAATAAACACATAACGGAATAACCCTTTTATAGCATTAGTCTGCGGCAGTTTGTCTCATTATTAACTAGGCATGAGATGCTATCAGGTTTTTGGTGCTCCATAGTGGAACCCATACTCAAACGATCGCAAATCGCTTAAGATTGATCGCAATCCCCCTTATATAGCCAGATATTGGAGATAGTCCATATTTCAGTTCTAATTTTGCCATTTCATCTCCGTGAAAGGTGTTTCAAGTTCGCCAACTTTCAAAATGACAGTCACTGATGTATCAAACGGATCTACAACTAATGGCCATGGTGTAGCTATTATTGATCCTCAAGTTGCCACTGCGCCCAGTGCCCCCCAGAAACTTGCGCACTTGCAAAAGGAAATTGAATCTCATTCCCAGGCTTACAGCAATGGTGATGGTGATGCGCGCCTGAAACTTCTGGAGACAGCCCGGTCTCTCGTACAGGCAATGGAAACACCCCAGGAGACCATGCTACGATACTGCTGGGCCCAGGTGCGTCAGAGCAATGAAGACCTTAGTCCAGGAATTGAGAATGCTTATTTTCGTTGTTTCTGTACAATAGCCCACAGCGTTTGCCGGCATTGAAACTTGTATCGAGCTGGGAATCTTCTTCATATTATCTCAGACGGACAAGCCTAAAACCGTGGCAGAGCTCGCAGCAACAACAGGCGCGGAACCCGAACTTCTCGGTCAGTGACAATTTCCAAGTTAGATAATCGTGACGCTCATCATTGCGAAGGTCGTATCATGAAGCATCTCGCCACAATGGGGGTTTTTGTTGAGACAGGTATGGATGAGTATGGCCGCAACGGGCTAACCACCACACTGGCTATTAAGCGGTACAGCGATGCCTGGCCGTGCATGTAAGTAGTTTCAACCGTGGATCTCCACCTCAACCAAATTGGTTTACTGACTTCATATTTCGCCGGCAGTAATGGATGCACCCTTCCAGCAATCAATGCGCTGCCCGCCTGGCTCAAGAAAAACGATTATCGAAGTCCTACCGAAGGAACAGACTGTCCGTTTACCCTAGGATTCAAAACCAACTCTCACTTCTTCGAATTCCTTGCCGGCAAGAACCCGGATTATCCTGAACTCGGCGCTCAATTCAACAATCTCATGTCGGCCTATCACCAAGGTAGACCCAGCTGGATGGATGGGAACTTCTACCCAGTACAAACTCTCATCGAGGGAGCAAAGACGGGCGAAGAAGACGTTTTCATCGTGGACGTTGGCGGAAACAAAGGGCACGATCTGGAGGAGTTCATCTCGAAGTGGCCAAACACACCCGGCAAATTGATCTTGCAAGATCAGCCACACGTCTTGGGAGATATCGAGTCGTTAAACGCAGCAATTAAACCCATGGTCCACGACTTTTACCAGGAACAACCCATCAAGGGTAAGTGGATCGATGCACATCGAACATTAACCAATAGCTGACATATATCGACTTAGGCGCGCGAGTATATTTCTTGCACTCCGTCCTGCATGACTGGAATGACGAGACATGCCAGAAAATCCTGTCACAATTAGTTGCTGCGATGACACCGGGATACAGCAAGTTGCTGATCAATGAGAACGTTATTCCCAATACTGGGGCCCACTGGCAGGCTACTTCTCTGGACTTGATCATGATGGTCGATCTTGCTGCCAAGGAGCGGACTGAACAGCAATGGCACCAAGTTATTGAGCCAGTTGGTCTCAAAATTACTAAAATCTGGACACCGCTGGATAGCGCCGAGAGCTTGATCGAATGCGAGTTGGCTTGAGAGTAGTTTACAGGAAGAAGAACCTTGGAAGGATCAACAAATTACCAATTTATACAAATTAGGCAACTGATTTCTTTATATTAATGGTTACCCACCTGAGGAAGGTGCTACCCAGTATGAACCATACCATTCTGTAAACCTAAAGGCTGTCGAATCCAGGGCAAGATATAATGACAAAAGAATAAAATGGTTTATTTGGATGTCAAATGAAAATTATCAAAGTGTATACCATCTGAGCTGATTCATTGGTAAAAACAACCATGGAAAATGTGTTCTCTCACATAAAAAGTGCGTAGGATCATAACTACATTTTCCCCCCTCATGATTGAGACACCGGGGGGGGGGGGACTGAAACTTACTTTTAGCTTTTAGGGCACCCACAGGGCGGGTGAACACGCCAGCTTCCGCCCCGACCCACCCCACCCGCCTCTCTGGTTGTTTCGACCTCAGACAACCAAACAAACTTTTAATATCGATACATTGTCTTAGAAAAGTGGACTTGGGAACCTTCTCACATGGATAGCATTTCTTTCGCAAGCTTTGGCTTGGTAGTGCTTGATGAGATTCGTTTTCCCAACCGGAAACCTTTAACCAATGTACTAGGAGGGTCCGGAGCTTATGGTTAGTTTTTAGTTTTGCCTGCACTATGTCAAGCAATCAAACAACCAGATTTATAATTGACCTATTTCTTCTAGCGACCCTCGGTGCTCGGCTGTTTCTGCCCTCGCCGCTCAGCCGCTCCTTAGCTTGGCCGATCCATGTTGGAAATGACTTTCCAGACGCTATTGCAGATCACTTGCATAGCTGGGATACAAGCCTGCTTATAGAAAAGGACTCAGATAGGCCCTCGACTCGAGGCTTGCTGGAGTACCAAGATACTACATTCGGACGTGCGAAATCCCTTTTTTAATTTACCCTTCCTTCTATCCCGGCCACCTTTTTATGAATCGAAATCCATACTCACCGAACCAGCTGAAGCATATAGAAACGAGCTAACTTGTCTTCTAGCCAAGAGTTTCAAGTACACCACGCCGGTTCTGGCAGTTCAAGAAAGCAACTTACAGGGCACCGCCTTGCTAACTTCGAAGGTGTATCACTATCTCGCTAGTCCGCAAGATATGAAAACGCGCGTTCTAGATCTTCTCGCTCTTCGAGAGCAGGAGGGAATACTAGATCGACCTTTGATAATCTGGGAACCGGCTCCTCTTTCATGCAAACCGGAGAACCTCGAAGCCTGTCTAGAAACCGCCGCTTTAGTCGACGTGTTTACTCCAAATCACTTAGAGCTGGCGGCATTCTTTAAACAATCCCCGGTTGCATCATCCAATAGACCTGAGATCGAAAGGTTGGGCTCGAAGTTCCTAACTAGCGGAGTCGGCCCAGAAGGCCAAGGCGCGGTGGTTATTCGAGCTGGTGAAAACGGTTGCTTTGTCCAATCGCGTAACATCACTTCTCAATGGCTACCTCCATTTTACACGGCAGACATGGAAGAAGAGCAGGCTTCCAAAGTGGTTGATCCGACTGGAGCTGGAAATGCATTTCTGGGAGGCTATGCCATTGGATATCTCCAAAGAATGGGTAACATCCTTGAAGCGGCTTGTTATGGATCTGTTGCAGCTTCGTTTGCATTGGAGCAGGTAGGTATGCCGGAGAAGAGCAACGAAAGAGATGAAGAATTATGGAATGGGGCCAGTGTTAGTGGAAGATTGCATCAATATATGGCTAGGCAAGAATTGTTGCAATAGGTGACAATCGTTGTAGAAAAACCAATCGGCAGGACCGGAAATGTTCCTTGTTGGGTCCTTTATGTAAAAGCTCTATACTGGATACCGGTTATGATGCAACAGGTCTATTCGATTTCCCCTCTTTCTTTTATTTGTCCAAGGGACAAGAGCGTGAAGCATATCAGTACAATAAGTTACACATTGACAGGGGGGAAGTATCAGGAAGAACACGGAGGAGCGCAGACCGGGGAATGGATATGCTGAAAGATCACGGAGGGGAAAATGCATCAAAGGCAAAATGGGAGATGGAGAGATAGCAGAAAGGTCTATATAATACACAACTCCAATCCCAGTCCCTGATGTGCATTACAAAAGATGTCAAGTAGTAGGCTTGTCTCTAGGGGAGGGTGGCGTCAAACAGGGTGCAGGGATTCCAGAGGGCAGCTCTAAGCCTTGTTGGCCTCGTTCTTCTCCTCGGCGTCATGCGCAGCCTTGGGGATGAGGGAGTCTCCCTCGGTGTTCTCGCCCGCAGCAGCGGTTTCGGCCTTCACCTGGGTGTGGACTTCCTTGGCGCGGGTCTGCTTCTCAGTGGGGTGTGAAGACGCATCCACCTCGGTGGCGGTGGGGGTAGATTCGGTGATAGCGGGAGCTTCGGAGGGGGCGGGAGCATCAGACTGGGGTTGAGGCTCATCGTCATCCTCCAGCTCGGCGCCGTAGACTTCGGGGTGTTGGCGGAAGCAATCTTGCATTGCCCTGCAAAAATTGTTAGCACGGGCCATCACCCTCAAAAACGATAGTAAACTTACTTGAACTTATCAACGCAGTCGATGCCCTTAGGCTCTTCCTCGGAGTAGACGAAGCAGCTGAACGCAGCCTTGAAGTCCTCTCCGCAAGGCCCATGGGCCATGCCTCCAAGACAAGGGCAGTCCCAGTTGATCTCGCCGGTCTCTGGGTTGAACGCAGCCTCCTGGCCAGCCTCCTCCTGGAGCTCCTGGGGGTTCAGACCACCTTCCAAAGCAGCAGACTCGCTCTTCTGGGACTGCGCGGCAGCTCGTTCTTCGCGAATCTTGGGAGTAATGGAGTCGAGGGTCTGGGGGTTGGCATCATCACCGGTTTGTTTCCGGATCGAAGAAAGGATAGAGACTAGAGCCAAATAGAAGGAGAGTTAGCGATTTGTGATTCCAGGACTCGTCATCCTTGACTGTGACGGGATTGTCGCGGCTCGCAACCTCGGAATCGAGGAACAAGGGCAATCCCAACTCCAATCGGCGAGACATACACTTCGGCTCCTCGGAGAAAACACTGCTCGTGTTGTAGTAGTAGATAGCACCACCAGCCAAGCCCAATCGCAAGAAGGTGTTCTTCCAGCTTCTCGACTTTGTCGGACCGGTGCTTATCAATCGTCTGTTCGCAGGTGTACGGGCTGCGACAGTGGGTGCGCGGGCGAGCGCTCGAGCGGCGGGACGGAACATTATGTGTGAGAAGTGTGCGAATCAATCGAATTGACCGAGAGTTCCTCCAAGAAGGGATTGAGAGGAGGGGAGTCGAGGCACCGCGGGATGGAGAAGTTGGAAAGCGATGTGGATTTTGGCCTGAGGTTGTTCTGCCCGCGTCAGCCAGTCACGTTGCAGCTTAAGTCAAGATAATAATATCGTCACCACGCAATCCTTCGAGCATTGATTTCTCTTGGCTTGTTTACATCTTTTGGACAAGTTCGGTTTGATTTGTATTTATCTCTTGCAATGGAGTGGGATCCCAGCCGATTCTTCCGTCCTGAGGGAAGTCCTTCGCCTTATGCTCTTCTCGTCCTCAATCAGCCCATCAATGAGAAAGCTTTTGGAGTGTTGAGCAAATATGGTAAGTTTCTACATGAATGATTCATGAATTTGATGTCCTGGATAAGAAATACTAATGCCGATGCAGCATCCTATATTATTTGCGCCGATGGAGGTGCCAATCGGCTTTTTGATATGCCGGAAGATAATGAAACAGAATCTAAACAAGTAAGCGATATCTATGGACTTGGCTATTTGTGTAATCCCTCTGGACTACAACTTAAGACCTAAGTACTGCACAACGAAGATCAAGCTGAGCAGAGATATAGCTTCCTGACTCCATTATCGGCGACCTTGATTCAATCCGCCCCGCAGTGCGAGAATATTATGAGAAACTCGGAGTGTCCGTCCTCCAAGATCCAGATCAATACTCAACAGATTTCACAAAGTGTCTGAAATATCTCAACGAGCATGCCGCGGAGATCACAGCTTCTCCCAGAAAGGGAGCAAGCACTGCCAAATCAGACACCAATGGCGCAAACGAAAGCACATCAACCTCACCATCCGATCAATCACCTCTGGAAATTGTGATCCTCGGCGGTTTGGGTGGCCGTGTGGATCAAGCCTTTTCCCAAGTCCACCATTTGTACATGATGACACAAACCCAGTGCTCAATCCGTGAAACCGAAACCAACACCTCAAGCTCCAATGCCAAGCCAGCTGCAGGTGGTAACCTTTACCTCGTCTCTGAAGAAAGCATTACCTTCATTATTCAGAAGGGGAAGAATACAATTCACACACCCGCAACAAAACGAGCAGACATCGCGACAGCGCCGGTATCTGATGCAAGCGAGTCACCGAGAAAGCGCAAGCGTGAGCAGGAGCAGGAGCAAGAGCAGCAGCAAGAAACCGAACAAGAATACTTCTTTGAAGAGAATATCGGGATCATCCCCCTCTCAGCGCCTGCCAAGATTACAACCCATGGCTTTGAATGGGATGTGGAGGATTGGCATACCGAGATTGGAGGTCAAATATCCACGAGCAATCATATCCGCGCCGACAAGGTGGAGGTGGAGACGTCTGTTCCGGTTTTGTTCACAGTGGAGTTGGCGGGGAGGCTGAAGAGGTGACTGTGAGTATGAAGCATGACATTGGGTACCACGACAGTTTGTCCAGATCTTCTCGAATCTCACCGACCTAGGCTATCAGAGTCACATATCGCTGTCACAAATTTGCGGTTCAGCCCACCCATAGCAACTTATATATTAGATTTGGCTCTCGCCAACCAAGGCTTAAGCCAACATTAGAAAGCCGTCCGCAACATGGGTAAACCCGACTATACATATACTACTACATTCTGGTACCCCTGTTACTGGAAAATAATAAATCGGTCATTGAAAGAGAAAACAGAGGAGAAAAGCCTCCCAAAAAGGATGATCAGAGCAAAAACCAGAACAAGAACCCCAAGGCGCCTTCTCTGGCTAGAACGAGGGACTAAGAAAGACAGGGGAAAGAGAAGGCAAGAAAAGAGACCCAATATCGCATATCGCATAATCCACATACCAGTGACTAAGAACTTGAACCCATAGAACAAACAAAAAAAACAACCATGGAGACGAATGGGATAACAATCATCCAAAACCACTGACTAACCATTCCTTACCAGATCATCTGTACATCCTCACAAAAGTCATATCCGGTCTCTTACGAGCGGTGGAGAATAGCCTCGTACAGAGCACCAATAACGCCGATAGCGGATCCAGTAAAGAGACCGATATCCCCACCAGGGACGGAGTCAAGAACCTTCCCGATAGCATACCGGCTATAGACACCAAAGAAGTTGAAGTCCTTTTCAAACACAATGTGCACCAGCAAGGCCTTGACGATGTTGAAGGTCAACGGATCAAACTGGGCGAGATTAGACGCAGACCGGGTGCGACGCGCACTGCTAGAAGCCTGCCAGCTCAAGTTGATAAAGTAGGCAGAAATCAAAGGCAAAAACAGACATGTAAGAAACCACAGCGAAAACGGCGCCCAGAACGCTGCTTCCAGGAACACAAATAGATCAGGCGCACGGATGGGAATCGCAGGGATCTGCGCGGCTTGCACGGGGGGTGTGGTAGTAAGGTAGCGTATCGGAATCAACTCCTTCGCAAGACTGCCACTCTCAAGCAGTAGCACAATGATTTCAATCGCCTTCACGCTACTGAGCGTTGCGCGCAGAGAGTGCGCCCGGTCTACAAAGCCCGACGCAGTCCATGCGCTCTCAAGGCTCTCGCGCAGCTTGACGGTTTGCGCATCGATGGCTTCAGTAATGGCAGCTGGAGACGCCGGAAGTGATGGCTCGGGGTCCACGATGGTTGGGAAAACTGCTGGTTGGCGTGGTGTTTGGCGGGGTGTTTGGCGCGCAGATTGACGCACGCTCGTGCGCGCCACAGCTGGAGTCGGGCTGACTACAACTGGGCTGGGCACGGCTTCTTCCACATCCTCGCTAATCCGCGGGTTAGTATATGCGCGATAGCAATAGATAGAATGGTGCGTTGAGGGGCACTCTTACATAATTTCTTCTTCTTCTTCCTTCACTTCCTTCTTCGCAGAGCGGCGTGCTGGGGTTCGCGCCGGAGTTCGTGTGGTTTCGCGCTTCACGGGCGATCCTCTGCGGGGTGGAGAGGCCAGGCGCGCGTAGTATTCATTGAGGCTCTTGAGGCCGGAGAAGATAGAGCGGTTTTCGCGGAGATGTCTGTCCAGCACTACCACAAGATCATTCTTGTTATAGTCATCGTAGCTATAGGTTCGATTAGCTCACTCTATGCGACAACCTTGGAATCGCAATCGCACTTACTGTGGCAGGTCCGTCTGATCAGCGAACTCGGCCAACTCGGGCTTTTTCAGCGACTTGAGATAAGGAAGAGCCATAATGTATCCGATATCAACGTAGGAAATTGGACCAATGTCAAATAAGAAAGTAAATACGGGGGGGGGGAAAGAAGATGCAAGGGAGGGGAGTGGCCGGTAATTGTTTACATCCGCCGATCGCCAAAACAAAACACGGTTTAGCGCGTTTACTCCCTTTGTCCACTGTCATTCCGGTTCTTTGATGGGGTTTTCCTTTCTTTTTTTAGGTCTTTTAAGGATATTCAACCAAGGTTATATAATAGAAAGATTCTATGTTTCTTTTTGATATATATAATACATTTTGCCCTTTTTGTTCGGATACTAGCAAAGATATCACACCCAAACGAAATCGAAAACCTAGAATATGCGAAAAATATGTCAAATATATATAATATGGAGTTGAAAAAAAAGTGTTATGGTACAGGAGGCCGCAGCCAGTCTAATAATCTATCACAGAGTAGGGTACACAGTATACAAAGTGCTCAAAGCACCCAGGGTCATAACATCCCAAATCGGGACAAAGAATCCAACGCCCCCATTTCCCAATGACCAAAAAAAAAAAGTAAAAAAGAACAGCAACCTTGGAAATGCATGCAGTTAGATGAAAGGTCCTACAAACACTCTTCCAGAACCTGGTAGGCCTCGAGTTGTTTGAGCAGGTACTGGTACATAACCAGCATAGTCCCGCTTTGGATGCTAGTCCATACACCGCGTGGGCCCACGCCGCGGAACCACCCCGCAATACCTTCCGTTCGGTAGATCATCTTCAATCCGGTGAACACGGAGGAAGTATCAAGTCGAGGCGTACCGGGCGGTGGGATTGATGTATTTGCCCCTGATGTGGAGATTGGTCGCGAGTGTGGCCGGGAAGGGTGGGAATGTGATGATGCCGGTGCGTGCGGCCGTGGGCTTTCTTTCGGTACGTGTTCTACACAGTGTTTGGCGCCCGAAGAACCGGATGGGGGCTCGAGGGGGTTTTGCTGGGTTTGGATTCGTGTTTTAACGACATCCATCGGACAGGTGATCACACCAGCCATACCGCCGGCGGTGGCAGCTGTCAAGATCTCCAATCCCAGTCCAATATCCCGTTTTCCAACCCATTGTTTAGCCATAGATTGCTCTTTCTCGTAGAATGCGAACTGGAGCGCCGAAAATGGGAGGTCGCGGAAGATAGTGGCCTTGTAGCCGTGGAATAATGCCGAAAATCCTTCCAGGCGGACGATCTGGCGGAACCCATCTCGCATGTTGCGGTAGTTATAGCCCGAGTTGAAGTGCGGGTTATTGAATCGGCCCTGCAATTGGAGTCGCGTTTTCAGCACCTCGGATGGCACATAGACGACTGACGCAGCCAAGTCGGCGAAGAAACCACCGGATAAATAAGCGATGCTGGGATTAATCCCCGAGTCGATCATCAAGCGCTTGGTATATTCATAGACGCCGAAGAAGATCACAGTTCCGGGAAATGAGCCGAGTAGGGCCGGCGTTACTCCTCCATATAATCCGCGACAGAATCCTTCTTGGCGGTAAATTGTTGAATAGGACTGGCCCATCGAAGTGTATTTGGGCGGAAAGGTCGGATCGCCTTGTTGTCGGGTCTTGACTGTGTCTAATGAGTGCATCAACATGTCGCCGCATGTTCCTCCGGTACCACCAGCTAACATCGCCTATAATTTCAGATCAGGTCAGTCTTTGCGCAATGATGTGATGCCACTAGGGACAATTGTACATGTAGGTATGGAGGCCGAGGCTCCTCATCCTCCAACAGCGCGAAGTCGCCATTTCGAACACTGTGGTTTGAGTCATCGATCCCACCCATTGGAGTCGGGTGTGTCCATGGCGAGGTATGTGAGTCCCCCGCAGGCGGTGCTGTTGAGTCCGAGGTCGCTGTCGAGAACAGGCCGAACACCCGCGAGGTCAAGCTCATGGCAATATTATGCCAAACTGCAATCCCGAGGGGTACTGGTCGGGACCAGGTTGGGGATTAGGGGGTGCTGAGAGATTTAACGGGAGAGGAGCACCCCTGGGAGGTAAGGATAAGAAGAAAGAGCGACAAGAGATCAAGGAAGGATTGATTAGTATTGCTTGCGAGATGATTGTTCCACCAGCCAAAATTCTGATCGGCCTATCTTCGCCGCCAAGCCCGATCTGCCGCCTCAGGCATGAATCACGGGATTTCGTCATTGGAGCGTTTTAATATCTCCTGATATGATGGTGGGAGTAACTCATGGCATGAGTGAACCTGTAGATTTTGCATGAGTGATTCTCTTCTCATGTTTGCAAGGACACAAGATGATCAGATCTTATAAAATCCGCAAATGAGCTTAGTTGTGATTGATATTATCCACAAAACTACATACACATACGCCCATGCGCTCATTTTTGACAAATTCATACATACACCCTGTTCAATCTGTTTCAGCGCCCTTCCATGAGGGTGATGTTTCCTGTTCAGTTGTTGTCTGTACTATATTTAATGGATCTCTACAAATCTCTATGTTGGAAAAATCAGATGAATCCGAAACAAGGTATGTTGACAAGAGGAAAGCAAATACAAAACTATGCATCGCAACACTCTAGAAATAATAAACACAAGTCGTTGCGTATAACATCATCATGGCGGGAATCCTCCGCGTCCGCCTCTTTTCTACAGTCGGGACCTGGGCGTCCCATACTCTGACATCCTCCATGTTCTTCGCTCAGGCGGGAACATGCCAATGGGAAAGATAAAGCTGTAATATTATGTCTTGCACCAGCCACCTTCGTTCAGCAATCTTGCAAACCGAAAACTCACGTTCTTTCCTGACGTCATGAGCTCCAGCTAGCAAAGCAAGGTGTCTGGCACATCACCATAGAGACATTTACTGCGGCTTCTTGGCTGCGGTAGGGCCAGTGATGTAGCGGCCAATATCGGTGGCCTCGTAGCCCTGGCGCACAACACCCTTGAGGGTCTCCCAGCCCTGGCGAACCTGAGGGGGGGTGCTCTGGTGGGAGATGGTGGCGTCGGCACGGGCGGTGAGCTGGCGGACAGCCTGCTGGACGAAGGAGCTCTGCGCGTAGCGGGCGCGGAAGAAAGACAGGTAGACGATCAGGAGCACCCAGCTACCCTTGGAGAAAGTGATAGCGGACAGAACAAGGCGGAACAGCAGGGCGATCTCGAGAGTAGCGACAACACCCATGCTGGCATCGTAGTATTGCTTGATGAACCGTCCAATGGTCTCGGCGAGGGGAGACTGCTTGACAGCGGGCTTGGAGCTGGGGGAGGTGGGAGAGGTAGGGGTGGCCGGAGCAGCGGGCTGCAGGGTAGGAATCAAGTACATGCGGCTATAGGTTGCGACGTGGAAGACCGAATAGACGCTGAAAGGCAGAAGAGCCAGGATAAGCTGGCGCGAGTACAGCCAGACCAGAGCCATTCCTAGAATACGTGTAAGCTTGAATTTTGGACTGTCGCATCGCCAATCACACACCAAGGTATTGCACATTCTCATCAGAGATAAGCTTCATCACAATCGCCAGAGGGCTGCCCTGGACACCCCGGGCGAAGTGGCCCTTGTACACGACGATTCCATAAGTCACGGCGGCCGAGATGAAGGTCAGGCGGTAGGCGATCTGTGCCGAGGAGGAGTAGTAGTTGAAGAAGATGCAAGACAGGGAGTAGCGGAAGACGGAGAGCAAAAGTGTCACATGTCTAGAAATTGTTAGTGGTCCTGGATTCAGGTCTTTGTCGGTATGCACTTCGGCAGATTTGACCTACCCAACGAACCAGGCGAACCTGCAATGTGGCATTTCGTTAGTATTGACAAACAAGACATTAAAAGGTCACATCAGCATCGGACTGGGGAAACGCACTGTAGGGTCTGCGCCAAGGCCTTGAGTCTCTCAACCAGAGGCAAGGTTGCGGAAGGAGGAGGAGCCATAACTTTTTGCACCGGATTACAGTGAAGGGGATAGGTGATAGAATTGAATACTCGAGATGAAGGAAAAGCAAAGGTAGAAATTGTGGAAAGCGACAGATAAGACGGTGGCTGGGGAGAGCGGGGAGACGAGTCCACACCCGTGGACGCACACTGAGCTTCCCTCTTCTCTCTCCCACTCTCCGCCTTCTGCCATGGTGACGTCGGGTATTCGGGATGATGCAATTTCTTATCTACATCTATATAGACTTTCTTAACTTCAATTTTCATATACTTCTTCAACTTCTGTTTTTGGTCTATCATCTGAACTTGTTCATCTGTTTGTCTCAACCTCAACTCGAGTCGGTGTGACCGACCCGCTTGAGCAGATCCAGTTTCAGCACTAACGTTCGGCCATTTGCATACACTTGCATGATTCTCCAATAGTTCATGTATCAGTTATGTCTTCATAGATCACACGTTTTTCTTGAATAAATGTCAACCTGAAGGGGTTTTGACATACTTAATATGAGTTTCAAGCTTAATCCAAGCTCTTCTGGGAATATATCTAGAACCGGCCCAGTGTAGATAGCATTGACTTAGGTGGAAGAGCTATACTCAGAACTCACAGACTTTGGAATTACCGGCCACTGACCAAAAAGAACACGTGGCAGGAATTGATGAAATTGCATGTTGAGTTTCGATCATTTACCCACGAGAGTACCTTCGTACCGTTGTAAGCGAAGAAAGCGAGAGGCCTATATAAGTACTCACGATTCTCAACACGATCAAGCAAACTTATTAGCTGACACGCACAAGAGAAGCCAGTCAATAGGTGGCATTTTCAACGCTTGGTCTTTCTTTGGAATCCTTAGTTCTCGGAAGCCAAACCCCTTGAATCCTAGCTTTAAACTGACTTGGGTCAAGAAATATTTAACAAAGTCATGCGAGGTATAACTACATACTTTGTTAGAGAGCACCTCCTAATTCTCTCATTATTCCATGAGTCCAGTCACTATTTAGTATGGATACTCAGCTAACTGGCGACGTAGTACTCCGTATACGAGAGTTGGCATTACCACATAACTAGGAGTTCCAATAGCCGACGTATAACATGCACCACAAAGGTCCGTCGCCAAGCATGGACACACTTCTATTATCGCGCCCTTGCCCGCTCAGAACTTTAATATACGTTAAAAAGATGAAACGAGGTACATTCAGCATATCCAATACCTAAATTTATCCACATGGAGCCTTCTCAAACTTTAGCTTTCCGGTGTAGTATGCACTAAATCTGCCAGGAACACAACAATCGAATCAGTGGAAGTGCGCAATCTGAATACGGGTGATCTACATCAATCGACGCTAATATCCCGATAACCCTACTATTTTTAGGCGTGCATGTTGTGCCCTGACAGGCAAGTCTTCAGGAACACGAGCGCCAAGCTTAACCGATGTTCAGATTAAGCTTAGCAACATCGGACATGTGAATAAAACGGGAACTCCCTATGGGGATTATACGAGATGGCCCTTTTGAATGTAGATTTGTTACTTTCACTGGATACAATCTTAACACTGCATACGGGCTTCATGGAAAGAACCTACGAATACGAATTGACGATCTCTATACGAGCTTCGTGGGGTCCAAAGCAAGCAAGAATGAACAAAATAGCTATTTTGTGTAGTATATAATCTCGAGGAATGAGGAGCCCAGGGGTATAAAATGCTCATTGATTCCCCTTCAAACTTTTCTGTCCATCAGCTCACAACATCGCAATATCGCAATATCGGCTACTCTGCAATCTCCATTCTGCAGTACCAGCTTTCACAATATACTTCAATCCATTCAAAATGATGTTCACTCCTATCCTGGCACTCGCATTTGCCACCATCACGCCAATCGTCAATGCCTATCCCATCACCGGCGATGTTGTCAACTGCCGCTCTGGTCCAGGGACCTCTTACTCTGTAGTCAAGAGCTACAAGAAGGGAGCCGACGTTGCAATTACCTGCCAGGCCGCTGGCACTACCGTGAACGGCAACGGAATCTGGGACAAGACCTCCGACGGCTGCTATGTTGCCGACTACTATATCAGAACCGGGAGCAGCAGCTATGTCACCAAAAAATGCAGTGGCAGCGGCAGCGGCAGCAGTGGAAACCTGCCCGGTCTCACATCCACCCAGTCCAAGCATGCAAAGGCCATCATCGGGGAAGCGAAAAAAGAAGATCTGGGTCGCCAGGGCTGTCTTGCTGGAATTGCAACCGGGCTTGTTGAGGTAAGTCCTAGCATACACATTCAGTTCCGATATAATGACTCAAAACTTTACTAACACTACACCAAGTCTAACATGCTTATTTACGCCAACAAGAAAGTCCCCGCTTCCCTCAAGTATCCCCATGATGCTGTGGGCTCGGACTACGACAGCGTGGGCATTTTCCAGCAACGCGCTGTTTACTACCCTGACATTGCTGCCGATATGGATGCTGCCAAATCAGCCGCACAGTTCTTTAAGGGCATGAAGAATGTTAGTGGCTGGAAGACTATGGAGGTTGGCAAGCTTTGCCAGAAGGTGCAGGGGTCGGCGTACCCAAGTCGGTATGCGGAGCGTCTCGCTGAGGCTAAAAAGATTTGTGTTGCTGGTGGCTTGTAGATGGAAATTATGTTTGACATTTGTTTCCTTAAATCACGCTTACTAGAGATTGTCATGGCCTTTGGATCGTCTGCTTTGTTGAAATCCGAAGAATGTTTGCGACTTGATTTATTACTGCTTACAGTACGAGAAATATACAGATGTTTGACATTGTCATTTCCTTGGTGGTTCTAAAAGGGAATGAAGGTCGAAATTTACTCCTCCCTCATGTCATGTATGTACCAGATATAGTAGCAGGACGGGATGAGGGACAATGAGAAGGGAAAGCTAAGATGGTGTGGTTTTTAGAAGTGTATAGAGAAGACGTTTAGAGGAGACCTCAAAATGCGAAGACAATTGTGGAAATAAAAACAATATATAGAGTTGCTAAAGTTAGAAACTTCTAGACAAGTCCTACCATTCTAAGATCCCACCAAGCAAACTTCATGCTCTCTAGAATCTGCTACACTCATAGCCGAAAAGAGGGATGGAACCGATGTGCGAAAGCGGCGCTAGGATAATTTATCCGCCACCCATTTCTCCAGCCACCAAGCGCCATAGCCGAAAGGAGGAAGGGAATTGATGCGCAAAGGTGGCATTAGGATGGTTTGCTGACAATACTTCCTCCAGCGATTATGCGCCATACTCATAGATGAAACAAGGGCACTAAACAGCTACCTTTCCACAAGAGCTTGATCTTTCCATATCATATACTGGTATTGCTCATGAGAGGAAGTCTTTTGGGCTACGGGGGAGTGCAAATAACCGAGGCCGTGCATTATCCCCTTCGATAGATCAAACGCATGGGAACCGGTGGTGTGTTGCCTTTCAGGCCTGATGCATATGGTTTTACTCAACCTTCGGAATGACGTGAAATAGTGGCATATTAGCTGCACTGGGATTGATTCCGTGACTGTAGACATGTTCTCAAAGCAGGCTTGTATAGTATTACCAGTTACATACTTCTAGGTAACTCCTAGACTAAGTAACTATCATACAGGGTTTGCCTAGGTGGCATCTCCACGAGCCCGTGTGTCCTGCAGGTAGGCCAATGTCATGGTTTCCTGCATTCCATGTTTCTTTCACCTATATTCCCTAGATTTAGCCATGCAAGAAGATCACCTCATACCCCATAAAACAACTTAAAAATAAAGTTTCCCCGGTAGTTGAAAATCACATGGCAGACCTCGGGCCATCTGCATACCTACTAGCGCCAACCTTGGAATCCAGCAAGGCCTTCTTCCCCGCCATTTTCCACTTATGGGCCCATCTTCAATGACTATCCTGAACCCTTTCTGCCCCGGATTATGCACGGTATACAATCGTATTCAATATATGGAGTACGAAGCTATACGACACTAAAAACACGTGCCAACCCCACCCCAAGTGCAATTGCCGAAGGAACCGTTGTCCTGGCCTATGAACAGCCACCAATTCCAGATGCCAACTAGAGCTAGGGATTGTCCAGCTCCGTATGTCGACTTCGTTGGTTTTCAATGTCGGGTCTGGGGAACATGCCACCTCGGTCGAACAGCCTCGTAATCGGGAGTTCTCGTGAAACCACCGCATACAATGCACCTAGCTAGTAAGATCTGCAGAACTAGAAAATAACAAGAAAGGTTGGTGACATTTCTAGAAAGGATCCGTGGATGGTTCGCCGGATAGGTTTGCCGGAGTTGGGATGCGGGGGGTTCGTGAGCCGTGGATTCCTTGTTTTCTTATTCCCGAGGTCAGTATGACAGCATTGGACGGAGAATCTATGAAACAAGATGTTTAACTGAAAATCGAGTCAACGGTTTTCTTCGGTTCGCGCTATCTGGTAATTTAGATCAACGTACGGAGTAGAAACCCCATATTCTAGTCTACCACTACGTAGCTAGCATCGACCCCTCACCACTATATACCCCTGTAACCAACATACGCCATTTAATTAACTTCCCGACCCTGGACCATACAGGGTCTGTAATACTAGTCACCTATACAGAATACCAAAAATATTCCATTCAGCAATGCAATTCAAAGGATGCCCTTACGTAGGTACGGAGTACAACGCTCCAAGCTTGGACCTCGACAAACGAATCTCACATAATCACCAATCCTGCCCAGGTACGGAGTAGTCAGGAACCAGCAGCACGGTTGAGGAGTTTCCACCTGATGCATCCAGTAAGAATCTAGAAGGGTTCTCCGAAAGTCTAACAGGGGTATCACTGTGTATAGTATATAGTAGGGCTTCGCTAGTATAATAGCCCTTGTAGTCACATTTAACCGGCAGTAAAGCTAGTAAGTACTCCGCAGTAATACACACATTACAGGCTGAAACTATATCGAAACACTAGCCCCAACGAGGCAAAACCGCCGTTCCTGCATGCCGGAAAGCTAGTGGAGTCCGTAGTAATCCCGACGTGCGCTAGGCAGGGGAAATAGTGCCGCCCCCGGTATTAAAGGTGTTATTACGTAGTACGGAGTACGATGGCTTTGTGGGACCGTTGTTTTTTTCCCCTGCGAATGCGACATTTTCCTGTGGGAATTTATGTACACGGTCGATCAGGTCCACAGCTGCAGTTCTAGTGGAATTATATCACTGCAGTCACAGTCACACTCACGGGCATACCGATGTGGGGACCTGACCGAATTGCCGTGGTTAAGATTGAGATTGGGACGGGTGTAATGTGAATCGCTATGTTGAGATTGCAATGGGGGATTGTAACGGGGATGGACTAGACCCGATTTTCGGTATATTGGAGTTAGAAAATGTAGTAATTGTGGAGTTAACATGTCAAAATAGATTAGAATAGAATCATTGTACGGAGTATACTAAGTGGAATCGAGTACAGAGTACAAATATGAAATAGACATCATACATCATTGATACATACACGTAGGGATTGCAAAATTCACTGACGCCTAACCGGGAAATATTAAGACATCTCCTGTAACACCGTGTCTCAAGAGAAAACCCGATAATATCCCTTCAATGTTTCTTTTTTTGCGTAGATCTCCCATGTTTCAGAAAGGGGAAGACAGAATAGGCCAAATACGAGACAGATCAAACAAAACCCCAGTGAATATTTTGGAACATTAATAGGAAAAAAAAAAAGAGGGGCAAACATGAAAATGTATTTCAGTAACATTACACTTGTTCTCGTCCGTACGCCGGTGCAAACGAAGATTGGGGATCCCACTCGCGTGCACTAGGCGGCCTAGGCCCTGAAAAGCTCAAGGAGGGACGCACATAGCGGGCCTCACGAGCGACCTGAGTATTGCGCTCGGAGCTTGGGCTAGGGCTGGCGATCGGACTACGGCCGTATCCAGTCATTTGTGTGGGGCTTGGCGAGGGCACAAAAGCGCTGCGGTCATGTCCGCCCATTTGTGTAGGACTCGGTGAGCGCATGAAAGCGTTGCGATCAAGTCGGGAAGGGCTTGGCGAGCGCATGAATGTATCGGGTGATTTCACAGACGTAGTCAGCATTTCGAAGCCCTTGTTGTCAGCGAAGCGGGTGGTCGCATCCGCAGAGACGAACTCGTTGCGGCGTGTCACTTTGCGGTGGAATAGATCCAGCCAGCCGGCGAACATGGATGGACGAGCGAAGAGGATGAAGTTCCAGAAGCCGACGAGTGAGAGCAGAAACACGACTGCTAGTAGAGTTGCTTCATTGGGGCCAATGGCTGCGGCATATTCGCGGCAGAGATCCTTGTCGCCGGTTTCGGCAAGGCACATCAGCCAGGGGCCTGCGGTTTTGACGTTTTCCACTGTTGGCGCCACAGCGTTATCGAGGCCGATGAAGACGACTGCGAAGAAGAGTACGTTGCCGAGAATGATTGATGTGAGGGCGATGCCGCGCCATTGGAGTTTAAGGACGCGGCGTACGCGCCGGTAGGCTTGTCGGGCTGTCACGGTGCCGATGCTGGCTGAATATGAGGGGAGGTTGGTGCCGGAGCTGCCTGATGTTGAGGCGGATTTGTCGAAGAGAGAGCGAAGGTAGATGTGGGTACAGTAGACCATTGTGGATAGTTGGAGGAAGAGGGCTGCGACGGCGAAAATCATGACTGGGATCCAGTAGTCGTATAGTCCGTTGGTTACGTTGATATGGCAGATATCGCCAAATCGGAATGACACTCCGGTCAGTATCAGCATAATTGTCAGACCGATTGCTGGGATTCCGAATCCGCAGACAAAGGCTCCCCACATGAACTTCGGTCCTAGGACTCTTTCCCAGCATACTTGTAGGTGGAAAGCCATTGTGCGGATAAAACTCCAAATTACCACTAGCCAGCCCCCGAATAACAACAAGGACCCGGAGAAGGCACAGGAAAGATTGGAGCGCATGTCATTGGGGGTGATTGCATTGTGGCATTGGTCTGGTTTGGCGCCGAGGGGGATGATAAAGGCGAGCTAGATTAAAAGTTAGCCATAAACGTTCCCAGTGCACGCCAACACATCCAACTTGCCTCCATGCAGCAAATTCCCAGTGTAAAGCAGACACTCAGATAATGACGGTGAGTCCATTTGACTGGTAGCACAGCGTAGGAAATCAATAAGAAGATACAAAGAGGGAGAATGGCGACACTGATCCAACTCGTGACACTGATTTTATCGCCCAAGTCTATATAACCATCATCACGTTAGCCATTGGAATTAGAAAGGGCCCAGATATTACTGAACTCACCAGTGTCATATCTCCACTCGGCAAGAGGACATGGCAAGCAACAGGAATAAGTGCTATTGCCATAGCTGACGTTTTTGCAATAGCGACCATCGATAAATCCCCCGACGGTGGGGAATAGCGTCTCCTGCAGAAAGGGAGCCGGGCAATGTCCAGTTAGGGCGTGCACCATGATGGCGAGATATGCATATCCTGCACGAATTCCTAACGCGCCAGCGCGATATCGCAAAGGAATAGTATATGTAGCCGAGAGAGGGAGAGAGGGATAGAGAAAGGATAAATGGGGGTATACATTGTACTTTGTACGATGTACTCTCCGTACTTCGTACTACCGGTACGTTGGGAATGCCCAGGTGGTATAGTTTGGAAAGGCCCGTTCTCTGCCCCACCGGCACACGAGGCACCACAGTCCTACCCACGGTCCTCTAGAACTCAATTCGGCCTTGGCAAAGTTATTTAGCGGGGATAAAATACAGCACGTAATATTACACATGTATATCTTACAGTACGGAGTCCGGAGTACACGATCTTTTGAAAATGACTGACCGAGAAACGTATGTAGAAGGCCATAAGCCATATGTAGTACCTTGGATGATAATCCGAAACTCTGGGTGTAAAAAAGGACTCCATACTCCGTACCTTTGAATATGGAGAGCACGGTGTAGATCTTATTATAATATTCTAGTATATTACTAGTATATGCTGTAATATTCTATTATTGATAATTAATACCAGCACCCATTTATCAGCCTCTTCCATACTTTGCCCTTTCCGTGGTTAGTGCTCTTTACTATTTTCCAGCCCACAATGAATACAATGTTAATGTTGATCTTATGTTATATTTAAATGAGATTCAATAATAGATCTATGTAAATACTAAGGTGATAAATTACACAGCTGCCAGGTACCCCTCGGAGTGTCTAGCCCCAAGCTGACAGCAGGTCTGCCAAGCACTCGCCTCTTCAACTCTTCGCTATTCTGGCACCTGATTCGATTGCATTCTTTACCCCTGGAGATCAAATTCTGCCTGTCGTAGCACAGAGGGGCAAAAAGTGGTCAGTGTCACCAACAATAGAATTCCTTCCCGAGAGCCCACGCGTTAATCCACCCAATCATTACGAGTAACCCACCTCTCGCTGTGATCACCGCCGACATTCGTCGCTCATGAGTCCAATCGGATGGCTAACAGAGTTATATATGCTATATATATGCACTCTGTATGTTACTAGACGATCCATCACAGCGAAGTGGTCAACAAGATGATTTGAATGCATCTACTCCGTAAAAGTCCTAGAATCCTGATCCATATCAATCCCCCGTATCGACCAGATCCTGATCCTCGCGTTAGATCTTATTTATGGACAGATCAGCTGGCCTGTTCACTACCTAGGTATATACATAGTCCACAATAATAGTACGAAGTACCTATTCGTACCTATATGCCTAGATCACACCAACATCCTCTGATCATCACACCTAGCGCCAATCACGGACCCCCTGACTCTTAAACCAGTTAAAGACGTACTCTTCGCATCTTGATATTTTGCTCCTTTTCATCAGGATCACCATCATCCACTTATGAGTCATATACAACGCCTAGCACAAGCACAGCCCAATGTCCGCATCAAATCACAGAACCCCACCAGTAGTTAGTTCTCCTTATCACCTTGATTCTAACCTCGCAATTGCCAGTTACTCTGCATGTACAAGAAATCTGCCTTGGGTGTAGATCCACCCTAGGCCTAAACACAAACCTATCAATCCAACACGCTAACTCTTCCCCCACTAGCTCGTAGTCAATCCTATGCCCTACAAGAAAAGACAAAAAAGAAACTATAGGGCAGAACAGACTTCGCTACTAAAATAACATTCATTTCGCCGAGATACAGACAAGCTAGGCGACTGCTACCAACAAAACTACACCGTAAAGTAAGAGGAAAAGAACACCCAAATATCTGTCAACGGCCCAGCCCCCACTTCGTTCTATTCTCAAACCAAGTACTCCGTAAATCACTCAACAAAAAACACCAAAACACGAGCTCAATATTATCGTTGAATTTGCACTTACACCCAGTCGCCCAGTCGCGCTAAAACTGTAGCGCTTGAAATCCTAAATAATGTAGATACCCTCCAAGCTCATCGCAAACCCAAACCCAAGCCCAAGCCCCTAAAATAATAAAGTAATGTTCAAGCCCCTTCATCTAAATCTAAAATCTTTAAATCTAAAGTCACTAACTTCCTCCCCCACAGCGATCAACTCTTAAATTCGAGTGTTATAAACCCCTCTTTTCCACCCCCATGCTGCACCTCCGCCAGACTTTCCATTCTCCATTCTCCATTCCGAGAAAAGTTCCCCAGGATCCTACCCAACACGAAATATGTACGGGATAACCGGTAATAGTAACCCGAGATATTCTCGTAGCCGTGTAGATCCTGAATCATGTCGGATCTGGAGCGACATGATTCGGATAACTTGCCCCCCAGAACCCCGGATGGGTAAATCAGTGGGGGCAAGTGGATTCTGTGACACCACAGTCAACGGAAAACCTGCAACGTTGAGTATTGGGGTTTAGTTTTAGGGCTGCAGCGGTGGGTTAGGGTAGTGTCAAGAGATTAAAAAGAGGTTGGTGATGTTTAGGTGTGTTAATGGGCGAGTTATCTTTCGGCCCTCGAGGCAGTTTTGTGGTTCTTTGTTTGACTAAATTTGGTAAAGTACAATCAAAGAGTTAGATAATGATCAAATCATCCTAGAAAATTTCGAATGAATACTGGGATATATCTGGATAATATGGATAATGTATGGAGTACTCCGCACAGGGTTCGGCGTCATATGCAGAACTCAGAGGCAACTAAACCGAAGCTGCAGAATCAAATGAGGAAAGGTTCTCGACCCTGAATTTGCTAATATTCTTGGCTTCTTCTTCTTTGGAATCCATTTGCCTACTTTATTTGTTATGCTACATACATTGCACATTGTACCGAGCACACTTGCACTATACTATGATTACTATAAGAGGCCCACGGGTATCATGATCATTACTCATGTCTCTGGCATTCGTCACACCATGTGAGGGCCATATCCCCCGCATGAGTGACGAGAATACCCAGTTGCTTGGCGCTTGAAAAGCCATTTCTCAACATGGCATGGCGTGTTGGTGGTAACAGGACTCAAACGCACAGTCACAGTTCGACGCCAGCCAGCACATTACTCTGCAAATATGCCGTTCACTCCAGTACCCTCGAAATAACCCCATCGGTCCAATACAGGTACGACCAAGGAGGGGCCAGGGACTATACAATGAGGGTGGTTGCCGAGCCCGCGACAACCCCTCCACTCTGGACGATATACATAGTTCACGGGCTGAAGACCTTATCTTGTAAAAACAAGGCACTTTCAAGCCTCAGGGACCAGAAGAACCTGGCGATCGGGTCGAATTCTCATCCCACCCCCACTCCTTCAGCAACTGCTGCACACGGTACTCAGTCGCCCAGCCCAGATCAGACTCGATACTCCTCAGCAGACGCACTGTAGTGCGGCGCTCACGCGGGTCAGTCAGACACTGCCCGCTAACAAAGAGCGGCTGCAGCGAATTAATCCTGACGCTTCCATCCGGGCGGGAGAGACCGATACCCACGATCTCGCGGCTGTGGTATGCGATCTCAGACTCGATGGAGCGGTATGACTGGAGCCGGAGCGTGATCGTGCTCCGACGGCTGGTGGACTCGTGCGGCTTGTTAATGAGCAGCAGAATGCGCGCCATGTGGTAATGCTGCATGGCGGAGGCGCACATGGGTAAACTGTACCAGATTTCCTGCAGGGTGGACATGTCTTCGTTTTCGTTGCGCGCGCGATGGTGTGTGAGGTTAGATGGGTCCATTCGTGCGCAGGGCTGGAATGTCTCTGGAATTCCGTTGTACCATGCGTCGAGCTCGGATTCGAGTCTGTACCACCGTTCCAGGAGGACTTGTTGTGAGACGCCTAAGGGCCCTGGCACGGATCGGTGGTCGGTTAAGTGCACGTTGTCGCCGGAGCTTATGAAGTTGACTATCTTGGACATTATCCAGACTAGGCCGTTACTGATTAGGTCTTCTTTCATTATATCTTCGCCTTCTGGATATCCTGCAGCGCCTGTGTTGCTGGCGCGGACAAAGCCCGCGTTATCGATGAGTAGACCTGCTTCGGTCCAGAGAACTGTGTCGTCTGTGTTCAGTCTTGTATGGCATTCATTGATGACTTCTTTCTGTCAGCGGGGTTCTGGGGGACCGATTCGTTGGGATAAAACACTCACATGCAGCTAAATAGTCCTGCCGCGCGAAATTCCAAAATGTCGCCCTCCGAGCCTTGGAAAGACCCGACTTCTTAGGTGTCTGCGTTTGATATGAATTTTCTCCCGGAGACGCACGCTGCTCAAGAGGCATCATGCCCACTTCAGCGACATCAAGCAACGACTTCACGCCACTCAAATGACGATTCCATGCAGGGCCTGCGGCATCGAGGAACTCATACACAGACAGAATGGCCGTCGCCGCAAGCACCTCATCGGAATGAACTCCATGCGAGAGCCGACTACCAGAAACCCGTCTGCGGCGCTTACGTGGGTTATCCGAATCTACAGAAAGCTCGGCAGCCTGCCATTGACCGAAAGCCTCGGGGGTGCTCAATGGAGGTGGACCCTCTGCGTCGGGTTGCAACTCCTTCATTAACAGCTGGATGGCCTTTTCATAATACTTGGCCCCATACCATGCGAAGTCGGGGTCTTTGTCAGGCCACAGTTCCATGGCAGCTTGCTGTGTGCAGACTCCGCCTACTGGCGCCTTGGCACCTTTGACTCGGCCTAACTGTTTGGCGGAATATGCGCAGGCGGCGAATTTCAAGAGAGGGTTGGTTCTTGCTCGCACTGGGACGTATGAAGCGAAATATGTCCCTAGGTCAAAGAGATCCATCCTGCAGATATCATCGTTACTCATGGTTACACACCAGCGCATGGGAGAGAACATACCACAGTCCTGGTCCTTCCGAGTAATGTCGCAGAAGGAAAGCGGTCTCGAAATCAGTCTCTGAATTATCGTCTGGTGTGTGATTCATGAGGCTCATTTGACTCATATGACTCAAACTTCTCTGTGAAGCTGCTGGTCTTGATGGAAGTGCAGTGTTCCGGTCAGAGAGTTGCATGCTTGGGTCGATGGAGGGGGACAACGAATGCGAGGGATTGAGGAGGAAATTAATATTGGTATTGTTGCTGGTGGATGACAGCGACATGGAGGGCGAAGCCGGGGGTATAGCGGCACTCCGTCGTGGGTTCGGAGAGGTATAGGAGGTACTATCGGAGACCGAGTGGTCTAGGGAAGAATAAGGGAAGCGATCATGCGTTGCGACCGCCGACAAGGCTTCCAATCCCTGTGTCTCGGCATCGCTCGTTCGAGAGCCTCCACTACCCCATCTATATTGTGGGGAGTCTGTTTGCGCTGCGATGCTCGGATCTGCCAGTGAGGCTTCGAGATCGTCGGCATATGGATCGGAGTTGTCGACGAAGATTACTGCAGAGAATGTGAGCTACCGTCCAACAAAAACCCAGGCCCAAACAACATGTCCCAGTGGTGCCGTACCATGTTTGGGAACATCCAGCCACACACTGTCCTTATCAAAGGTGTTCTTATACGAATAGAACCCGTTGAGACTCCCCCGACCATCAGGGGAGTTCCGGTTCATCGACGCGTTCTGTTGATGGCGGAAAACTACTCCTTCGCTCGGACGACATTCTCGGCCACCTTTGCGACACTGTGAACATTCGGGTTTTTCTTCATCGCCTATAATTATTTAGTCAGGCAATCAAACGGTCGAGAGAAGAGATCCCTACATTTAAGCTTTCGTGTTCGACACGTTAAGCTGGGTCACGTCAGCGATGTACCACAACAGTTGGGCGCATAAACTTACCAGCCGGTTCGTGATCGCATACCGAAATGGCATGAATGCGACGCAGTAACAACATCCGAGGTAGAGAAAGTGGTCGGGGTTGAGTTTGGGGAAACGAAAACCTGGAGATCGACTTGCGGGGAGAGACCAGGTGACCTGGGGCCCCCACACGAATAACCTGAGTCAGACAAGGGCTGTGCTCCGGAGGTCATGTGCTCAGGTGTTATCAAGTGAAAATTGGCCTACGCACTTTTTTATTTCGACATATCTACATATTGTTATCATAGTATATATACGTATTTCTTGAGAATATCTTCATCAGCAAAAGGGTATTGTATTAATTGTTGTGTCCACGAACGAAGCGTGACTATCTACATATCTCCAACCTCCCTAGCAACACCCATCCACTCAAGTAGGAAATAAATCGTTGAAAAGCATATGGTACATCAACACAGAGGCATATTCACAACAGAGATTTCAAAGAATGTATCGGCCACAAGGAACCAGGGGGAAAAAAGAGAACTTGAAGATAAATCGCGATATGGCCGGCGCGAAAACAAACAAAAGCGAATAAAACAAAAGACATTAAAGACGGCTGGGTATAGCAACGTTGCTTCTGATAAAAACAAAGCAAAAACGGTGCCTCGAAGCAAATCAGAGGCGTTAAGTGTTTTTGGAGCGAAAGGGGGCATTAAAGGACCGGAGCACCCGGGTTAGGCTGGTGCAGCGAGTTGAAGAGGTACTCGGGCGGCACACGCTGCATGTCGGATGGTCGATCGGTGCCGAAGGTTTGAGGGGCAGCAGCGTAGCCCTGGCGGCGGCGCTGTACCTTGTTCAGGATGACACCGGCTAGGACGATGAGGAAGACGCAGCCGAGAGCACAGCAGAAAGCTACCAAGACGGCGATGCCATTGGAGTGATGTTTTGCTAGGTTGACAAGTCAGTATTGAGCCCTGTGAAGTCAAGAAAAAAGGTCAGGTAAACTAACTGTTCGTGGTGTAAGGGTTTTTGTTCTCGGAAAAGAACTGCGACATGCTGCCCGGTTGGCCACCGGCTTTCTGGGAAAGGATAAATGGAGTGATATGAGTTCCATTGTAGAGCGCCGCTGATGCATGTCCGAAGTCCGGAATCACAAGCGAACCCATGATCAACAACGTCTGGTCGTTGCTTAACAGGGAGGCTGCGGAATGATCATGGCGGACAGGAAGAAGCTCTAGGCCACGAATGACCGTGCCCTCGGCGAAAAGATTTCCGGGGGATAGGAAATTGGAACCGTCGTAGCTTAAGAAGAAAGCCGACCCATTGGTCGCAGTGCCTCCAAGCCAGAACTTTGACAGATCTGCGCTAGAAGCAGTAAATGTGGTGACATTTCCGGGGAGATCCGACTGGGACGCTCCAGAGAAGGCAGTCCATTTTTCAGCTTTCGCGTCGTAGATAGCAATTGAGGTCTTGTTGCCACCGACATTAAGGTCACCCACAGCCATCAGCTTATTTTGACTAGCCCAATGAAGGTCAATCACGGTACCACTCATGGACGAGCCAGGTTGATCCCATTCGCCAGTGGTGGCATCCATATAGCAGACAGAATTACATGGGAACTGTCCGACACCTTGGAAGTTTCCTCCAAAGTAGATATCGGACGAGCTGGGACGATTGACGACAGCATTGACCGAAACATTCGAGCCTGTGAAAACCGGCTGCGTATGAGAGAACTCATTCTTGTCCAGGTCGTAAATGATAAGACCTTGCAGAGTGGCACGACCGATGCTTCCGGTGACGTTTCCACCTGCATAGAGGGTGTCGTTGTGCACAAGCATTGAAACAAATGTTGAGTTACTGTCGACACCCTGAGGCAGACCTGAGATCTTCTCATTGGTGCCGTTGAGGATGGCAATGTTTTCAATGGTTGATCCATTGCTGCCAGCAGCAGCGAAATGCCCACCGTAGATGGTGAGATTGCGGCCGGAACCGGTATCATAGGCACCGGTGATCAGACCAGTGCTTGACTTTTGGTGGTTAACCTTCATCGACAGAGGAATGAGTTGCAGGTCGTCAGGGTCTAGCAGTGATACCGCACCACCGGCGATGATACCATTGGTGGCAAGGTTGCCTGCCAGAATGAGCGTGTTGTTGTGCGAAGCAACACTTGAGAGTTGACCACCGAACTGCATCTGCGTAACATTAAGATTCTGGAGCCAGTCCTTGTGGGAAGGGACCCAAATGGCGAAACCAGCAACAGATACCGCGGGGTTCCCATTGAAAGCAACAATCTGGTCGAAGTCACCGCTCACGGCAAGGATGGTTTCGTTAATAGCAGTTGATGCATTCAATTCAACAGGCCAAATCGAATTGACAGGACCGTTCAGTCCTGCCCCAAGGGCCGACCACTCTTTGGAAGAGTATGAGTATGCCGCAACGTGTTTGAGGCCGTTTGAACCTGCGTCTGAGGTATCTGTGAAGCGACCTCCAACGTACAGAATATTGTCAAGGGTGGCCATTGCTAGTACTGGAGAGTTCAATCCAGAGCCGGGCATTGCGGTGACATTGCCATCCTTAATCGACATTATGTGGTGAATCTTGCTATCTGAGAAGTTGCCGGCGACATAGATCACATCGTCATGCTCCTTGACGATTGAGATTGTTGCGTTGTGGTCAAGTGAAGTCCCCGCCTTATTGATGTCCGACTCGGTAAGATCCGCGGTTTCCGTCTTGGAGGTCGGATCATAGTCGTACAGTCCATTCAGACCGCCAGTGCTGGAGATTAGTTCAAATCGGACACGAGACGCCACAATGGTGATATCTCCTTGACCGTCCTTGGCCCGCAGTGTAACTTTTGGTCGGAAGGAGTCACTGTTGGCGTCAACGTACCCAGTATAGACTTCGTCATACTTGTCGTGGCGGTTGGTCTGGTAGATATATGATGGATCGGGCTGGTTGGAGTCAGATCCACTCGAAAGGGTAGCCGTGACATTAACGATACCCCGTGAGCTGCAAGAGTTGTCCTGGGTGCAGCCGGGTGTATATAACTTGATGGTATAGTTGCCAGATTTCTTCACATCAGGCTCGAAGGTGACGGATGTAGTCGAGGCATCAGAGTCAGTCACGTTTGCAGACACATACCCAGACTCGACAGTCCAAGAACCGGTCCGCGTTGACTTGGCAGGGTATTCGATGCCTGAGCATGTCGGTTCGTTGTATTGATCGACAGCGTATGTTAGGATTTGATCTTGGAAGACTTCAATGCCGTTCAGACCAGCTCCTTGTCCGTACCAACTAAGAATTTCAACCTGGAGTCCTTGCATACCAACGGGATTAACCATGGTGAATTCACGATATTTTTCAGTCGTGTTGCTGGAAAGCGGGCAGGACGAGTCACAGCTGGTCTTTTTTCCTGACTCGTCGGTGTAAGTCAGATTCATGATACCATTGTCGGGGAGCGCTCGAAGTAAAAAGGTCTTGGTGCCGCGTCCATCCAAATGAGTGTTGTAAAGGCGGATTTTGGTTGGGAAAAAGTCGAAACCGAGGTCTGCTCTCCAAAATCCCGGCGCATAGTCGTGTAGAAGATAGGTCTTGCCTTTGGCAGCCTCCCCATTTGTCGAGCAAATGATATTACGGGGATCGGAGTAGCCGTCCAAAGAGGAGTCTGCATCGGATGTGACGGTCGCATTTTGAAGGTTGAGAATTTGTCTTTCGTTTGAGGAGCTAGTGGTATTTCCCAGAGCATCGAATGATCCTCCGAAGATGATATGGCCATTGTCAGCCTTCAAAATCGAGCTGACAGGACCATTCAGGCCCTTGAACGGGAGATCAGTCCAGCCATCGTCAGGCGCCCACGCGACGGCGTTAGTCGTGTTGTCGTGGGTGAATTTTCCTCCAACGTAGACCCGGTTAGTGTCCTGGTCGCAAGTCACAGCCGCTACCGAGCCCGAAAGGCCCGGCAAAGCAGTAACTTTGCTAGTATCCGGGTCGAAGAGAGCAGCACCGGGCGAATCGACTCCACCCAGGCTAGTGAAGTTACCACCGACAAATATGCCTCCGAATTTTCCATCCTTTTGGGTGAAGGGACACATTGCCTTGATTTGCGCATTGGCGGACGAAAGATTTGTGAGAATGCCGTTCGGTAGTGGGGTCAGAAGGGCTTGGGTGCCATCGGAAATTGACTCGGTCTGTCCCTGATACTGATAGAGGGAGACACCATCGAAATCACCAGTGATTGATACCCGTCCCAGCGAGGTCAGGTCCAGTTCCGGAACGGAGACTGACTCGAATGACAGGGCGTTGAGAGTCGGTAAAAGCGCAAGAAGCGAGGGCCAGCCGGCCGCCGCGGGCCCAAACAATGAAGAGATCCTCATTGCCGTGGGAGCGACGACGGGCAAGAGAAGTGTAGTTGACCAGTTGAAATGGGTGAAGCGAGTGTGGGAAGACTGGACAGGGTTGTGCTGTCTAGGGAATTCAGGGAGGCCGTCAGGCCGCAACGCGTGGAGAAAAAGAACGTGATAAGGAATGTGGCATAAAAAAAGAGAACTTAAAAGCGAAGGAATGTAAATGAATGAATCATGCTCGAGACCGAAGCCTCACTGCATTTGAGTATTAACGAATGACTGGATATGAAGGTGAAGGGAACCCAGGGGAAGACCCAGTTTGCTTGTTTTTCAAAATTGAAATGGTAATACTTCAAATTACACCTCCCAAATTAAAAATACAGCGACCATCACGCTAATGCACTTCACGACTCCCAGACCACCAATGGGAATAGCTATTCCCAGCCTCCCGTTTAAATAGTGGGGACCTATGGACCATGGGTGTGATATTGAATGTCTTGCTGTTGACAAGGATAGTAACATGTACTCCGTACCACTAGTGGAAAGAGAGAAAAGGTACATATGTATCTCAATTGAGGGTTCTGTTGTTTGTCAAACAAATCCTCAAATTGATAATATCTACCTAGTCTTGCCTACACTTACTAGGGCAAGGGGGACTCGGTAGAATGAGGATCTACCGTCGTACGACTAATTTGCCGGTAATGACGATGATGTACAACATACGGAGTACAAAATACAAAATATTTAGCACTGCCCTTATCTCCTGTGAAGTCACATCCCCTTTTAACCCTTTTGATATATTAAAGTGTTGATGTCATTTATTTCGATTGTCTGTCTACAATGTACATGTGTATTTACCTAACTATCTACAACATATATGATGTATCGGTACGGAGTACGGAGTAGATCGATAGGCATTAATATAGTCTTAGAATTCCATCGTACACCAACGTTGAGCTAAACCACCAAGTGGATCCCGAGATTTTGTCGCAGAAATGACCCAGAGCCCCGCGGTGTTTCGCTTAAATATAGAATCGGGCTCCACGATCTGGTTCGGTCTGCGTAGAACACGCGCGGTCCTCCGGGGCATACGTTGTATGTAAATATTTCGCTCCTTCGGAATCCACATAATCAACATATACCGTCTGTGTACCAGGCAGTGTAATATGTCTACCTACAACATAGTTTGCAGCCCTGGATGTTTCATAAGTGTACATAATCCATAGAGTTTATGCTATACCAGAGGCGTTAAGGAGGTTCTATATGATGGAAAAGGAAAAACATTACGCTTATTCATAGATCTGACACCCCTAACTTCTAGAAGATTTCTTGTTTAATGCATACTAGTAGTACTCTTCGTCTCAACCCAGTCAACGCCTAAATAAGCAACCTTAGGAGAGTCGGCTAGGGGCCTAACGAGTGAAATGATATGATATGGGTTGCAACAAAATATGATTTGGTCGTCTAACAACTACCAGTGCAACGGCCAGTTGAGTGATGACTTGACTGAAGATCTTACTTAAATAATTGTGATTGATTTCCAAGGTTTCTCTCTTTAATAACCAATGCGTTTCATAATGTATGATCAGCTCAGCTATTCTATATTGAATCTGAATAAAAGCTTTAAGACTAATGTTTAGAAATTCAAACTTGAATGATTCCTTCAGAATACCAACCCAAAAAGCAAATAAAGACATAGATGCTCAACATGCTCCTTGTTGCCTCAGGCATTCAACGCTAAACTCATTTTGGCTGAAGTGGCCTCCCTACGGCGCGCCGCAACGCGAACTCCAGAAACCGAAATCTTAAAGCTTTCAACCCAGCTTGCTCATCCCTCACCTACCTTTCTCATCTGTTTTCTCGCCATTTAAAACCTCTTACTTCTGCAACATTTCCCTTCAACTGCCGCAATCTTACAACTACAAGCTCCATCATGTAAGATTTTTCGCAGTGTTTCTCATATCTGGCACTGACCATCCTACAGGGAGAGCTTCGACAACATCTACCTAGATCTCTCAAAGCAGCCTGGAAAATGCAAGCTTGCTGAAAGTGGTCTGGGCTGGCGCCCGTCTGGCGGTGGCGATACTTTCACTCTCGATAGCAGCAACATCGGCGCAGCCCACTGGAGTCGCGCTGCGAAGGGCTTTGAGCTGAAGATCCTATCGCGATCATCTGGAGTAATCCAACTGGATGGATTTGATCAAGAGGTATACCCCACCGAGGATTTTGCGACCATTGACCTACAGACTAACAACTCAAAAGGACCTTGAGCGACTGAGCAAAGCATTCAAGATTTGGTACGGCATTAACGTGGAGACCCGCGAGCACGCTTTGCGAGGATGGAACTGGGGCAAGGCAGAATTCACAAAAGCAGAGTTGGCCTTTAACGTCCAAAACCGACCCGCTTTCGAGGTCCCCTATTCCGAAATCTCAAACACCAACCTGGCTGGAAGAAACGAGGTCGCCGTTGAATTTTCCCTCCCCGCCGGCGACGGAAACGATGCCGTGACAAAGCCCGGAAACACAAAGAACCGAGGCCGCAAGGCTGCCGCAGGCCCTGATGAGTTGGTTGAAATGCGGTTCTACATTCCCGGAACGGCCACGAAGAAGGAGAAGGCGGAAGGTGCCGAAGGCGCTGAGGGCGAGGAAGAAGACAACGAGGAAGAGGTTGAGGAGCAGAATGCTGCCAATCTCTTTTACGAGACGCTTATGGACAAGGCTGAGATTGGAGACGTTGCCGGTGATACATTTGCCACTTTCCTGGATGTTCTTCACCTTACGCCCAGAGGTCGCTTCGATATTGACATGTACGAATCGTCCTTCCGGTTGCGCGGAAAGACATACGACTACAAGATTCAATATTCGGCCATTAAGAAATTCTTCCTCCTTCCCAAGAATGACGATACCCACACTCTTATTGTGCTTGGTCTTGATCCCCCTCTGCGACAGGGTCAGACCCGTTATCCTTTCCTGGTTATGCAGCTGAAGCTTGACGAAGAGATTAGCCTGGAGATGAACATGACAGAGTCAGTTTCCCTGCGCTTGTGTCTACTTCGCCCACTAACAACCTTTTAGGGATATCTTGAAAAGTCAGTACAAGGACAGGTTGCAGCCGCACTATGAAGAACCAATCCACCAAGTCGTCACCAAGGTCTTCCGTGGCCTATCCGGAAAGAAGGTCATTATGCCTTCCAAGGATTTCTCCAGGTCAGTAACTGCCAACCTATTTTTTGCAGCACCCCCGCGGCCCATTGCTAACATTCCCATAGCCACCACGGTCACCAAGGCGTCAAGTGTTCAATCAAGGCCAACGAGGGTCTTCTATACTTCTTGGATAAGAGTCTCATGTTTGTTCCCAAGCCCGCGACCTACATTCAAATGGAGAACATCGCGATTGTCACAATGTCGCGTGTTGGAGGTGCTGTTTCCGCCAGCCGAACCTTCGACATCACTGTTAGCCTGAAGGGTGGATTGGGTGAGCACCAATTTAGCAACATCAACCGGTAAGTACCCCGACTTTTTTTTCTTGTTTCCGGCGACATTCTGACATGCACACAGTGAGGAGCAAAAGTCCCTCGAGGACTTCTTCAAGGCTAAGAACATCCGCATCAAAAATGAGATGGCCGAAGAGGTATGTGGACTCTGATTCCCTGGTTCGTTAATACCAATGCTAATTTATTTCCTAGGCTGCTGGACTTATTGCTGCTGCCCTTGACAACGATGCCATGGGCTCCAGTGACGACGAAGTACGACCTGACCGCGGATCAGCCGATGAGGATGAGTCGTCGGTTGACGAAGACTTTGCTGGTTCTTCGGAATCTGATGTGGCCGAGGAGTTCGACTCGGATCACGAGAGCAGTGGTGATAGCGATGAGGAGATGGGCGATGCTTCCGATGGAGGGGGCGACAAGCAGGAGGACGAGCGTCCCAAGAAGAAGACCAAAACGGCTAATTAGATGTACAGCTAGTTTCAAAATATCCAAGTCTCTTCTAGTAATACATACGATGTTTTATATCCCAATGTTATCTTCCTGGTATAGTGGGGCTCACGTGAGCTGGTGATTGGTGGGACCAATTCTGGGGCTTCTTAACCCCTGATCTCAGGAGAAGAGATATCTGGCAAGTACATAAGTACACAAGTACACATGCATGTAGACGAGGGCAACTTCCGAGCAATCCCCAATGCCAATAGGAAATCCCATCTTCCTAGCTCGAAATAAAACTGCAGTCCTATTGCTTAGAGCCATGCGAGCTACAATCACAAGCAATTTACGGTGTTTTACAAAGTAAATAAAGTAGAAAAGACCCGAAATATAGATAAAATAAATCAATTAGAACAAAGAAAGCAAAAAAAGGAGAAAAAAATCCATCAGATATAATAGATATATACATATTAGATATACAATAGATAAACGATCAGTCCAAATTCAAAATTGTATACATGTACATAGTTGAACACATCAGGTGTTTCTACGCGGGTCGATCCAAACCAACTCCAGAATAGCTGGGCCCCCCCCCCCCGACAACCTCCCCCCTTTCTTTCCCAGACTGGCAGAGTCAACCTCCTTCTCTCCATCCTCCTCTTCTTTCGTTTCATTTTCTTCCTTCTCCTCTTCTTTTCTTTTCCTCGTCTCTCGCTTCTGGCCAATTTACTCCGGCCCCCCCCCCTTTTTTTTTTGGAAAGAACAATTCCAGGTACATCCCCCCCTGCTCCCCAAATTTTTTTTCCCCTATCGCGACAATTCGACCCCACTGAAGATTAAGAAAGGCAACTGACGACATTCATCATCTAGGGGATCTTAATTCACGGTTTTACATATCCTAAATCCTAGGCTTTCGCAATGTGTAAGCTATCCCACCCGATGATCAGGAGACAAACAATCTCGAGGCTCTTCCCCAGACAAGACGCTGATAAGTTTGAAGCTTCACCACCTGCGAGCAGCTCCCCCGTCGCGTCTCCGGTCGCGTCCCGGGACTCTGCCACTCCCAACAACGGCCTGGAGTCGCCTTTTGTCGAGCGCAGTAACCCCATGGGCTCCGGTATCGCCCAGACCGTCAGCTCCCGCGACCCCAAGGCCGCAGCTCAGGCCGCTACTGACATGAAGAACGTCGTCCGCCGCAAGTTGACTGGCTACGTCGGTTTCGCCAACCTGCCCAACCAGTGGCACCGCAAGAGTGTCCGCAAGGGCTTCAACTTCAATGTCATGGTTGTCGGTAAGTTAGACAGGTGATAACATTCCATGAACTATACTCATATCCACCAGGTGAATCTGGTCTCGGAAAGTCCACCCTCGTGAACACCCTGTTCAACACCTCGCTCTACCCCCCGAAGGAGCGCACCGGTCCTAATGCCGATATCATCCCCAAGACCGTGTCTATCCAGTCGACCAGCGCCGACATTGAGGAGAACGGCGTGCGTCTCCGCCTAAGCGTGATTGATACCCCCGGCTTCGGTGACTTTGTCAACAACGATGACTCCTGGCGCCCAATTGTCGAGAACATCGAGCAGCGCTACGACACCTACCTGGAGGCCGAGAACAAGGTCAACCGCAGCAACATTGTCGACAACCGCATCCACGCCTGTGTCTACTTCATCCAGCCTACCGGCCACTCCCTGAAGCCCCTGGACATCGAGGTGATGCGCCGCCTGCACACCAAGGTCAACCTGATCCCCGTCATTGCCAAGGCCGATACATTGACCGACGAGGAAGTCGCCCTTTTCAAGCAGCGTGTATGTTTTTGGAATCCCTTTTTGATTCGATTGAAACTGTGGATACTGACTCTTCTAGATCCTTGCCGATATCGAACAACACTCCCTCCAGATCTTCGAAGGCCCCCGCTACGAGCTTGACGATGAGGAGACCATTGCTGAGAACCAGGAGATCATGTCCAAGGTTCCCTTTGCCGTTGTCGGTGCCAACTCCGAGGTGACCACTGCTGACGGCCGTCGCGTCCGTGGCCGTAGCTACCCCTGGGGTATCATCGAGGTCGACAACGAGGAGCACTGCGACTTTGTCAAGCTGCGCCAGATGTTGATCCGCACCCACATGGAGGAGCTCAAGGAGCACACCAACAACTTCCTGTACGAGAACTACCGGTCCGACAAGCTCACCCTGATGGGTGTTGCCCAGGACCCCAGCGTCTTCAAGGAGGTCAACCCTGCCGTCAAGCAGGAGGAGGAGCGCGCCCTGCACGAGCAGAAGCTGGCCAAGATGGAAGCCGAAATGAAGATGGTCTTCCAGCAGAAGGTCGCCGAAAAGGAAAGCAAGCTCAAGCAGAGCGAAGACGAACTCTATGCCCGACACCGCGAGATGAAGGATCAGCTAGATCGCCAACGCGGAGAACTCGAGGAGAAGAAGGGTCGCCTCGAAACCGGACGCCCCGTCGAAGAGAAGGGCAAGCGAAAGGGTTTCTCGCTTCGCTAATGTCCATGTCCCTCCCATTGCTTTTGCCTCTGCCTATACTTCTGGCAACTAACTGATCCCACTCTCGTTCCCTTTTTTTTTCCTTACACTTGTCACCCATCACACTCTCTCACCATCCCATAACGCAACTGCTTTCTCACTGGATGGGCCCACGCACCGAAAAAAGAATGGGGTTTTTTTTTCTTACCAATTGATTGATAATACGATCCTGCGAGGGTCAGCCTGGGACCTTTCACTTCTTGTGATGTACTTTTTGCTACGCCATATCTTGTCTTGCCGCTTTTCTGTGTGCCCTATTACCCGCTCATTTCGTTTATTTTCTTAGTGTTTGGGACATTTGGTTGTTTGTTCGCCGCCTGTCCGTGTGTTAGTCAATTCAGCGCTTCAGCTTTAGACTTTACAGTTCAAGTAAATGGTAGACAGTATAATTTGGTTTTCAGATGTATACGGTAGCTTGTGTACGAAGTAAGTAACAGACATCCCCTGCCACTCGAGTCTGCAAGTACCGGGGTATTCTCCTTATACTTGGTGTTTGTCCGTATTGATTAGATCGACAATGATATCATCAAGCTAACTAACCTTGGAATTGAGGAAGGGAAGAAGCAAGGGAAAGATGGGGAAGATAGGGAAATTCTCCCCATTATATATATTGTAGTGTGACAGTGTATAAAATGTTGAATTATGTTGTACAAACCCGAGAGCCCGAAGCGATACAATAGTAGTAGTTGAAAGACTAACTACGTGGTATAGCAATGTATATATATAGCAGAGTGCTACAGACGTTCGAAATCAGTTTCACTATTCTGCCGTCTTTTATTGCGTTCCACACTCAATTATGAAACGCGCTAGTCCGTACTTGACTCGGTGGTAATAGATCAACACTAGTTCTATACAAGATCATTTCAGTGACGTTGAATCTAAGGGGGCTGCGTTATGTTGAGTGCGGAAGAATGCATTTTGTATGTTATAGTATAGACCCGCCCAAAGCCACGCAGTAAGTGGGGGAGTTCGATGGAATTCTATAGCACACCATAGTATATTTGACAGTCCGAGGGCCCAGACCTACATATTGATCCCTGGACCTTTAGGGAATCTTGAGTCAAGATACCCCGCTTTAGCACATCAACTGCGAACAGCTCGCCTGAAGTGTCCTGAGTTTCTCGATCTTTTGCGGACTTTCTTGTAACTCTTGTTTAGTTCTGAGCTTCTTGACTAGGCTCATTTCACAGCAAGAGGTTTCTGATCTACTTTCTTATCATCATGTCTGCAGACTGGGCCCTTGGCAGCTTGGTGGTAGCAATTATCGCCCTAGCCATAAGTACGGAACTCCCGCTTACCATGTTCACAAGAACGATCATTGCGACCTGCTTGCAGTGGCTTCGCTTTGAATCTGCCTTTTGTGATTCTGCTGTCTGGGATAATCTACCAGATGGCGCATGCTTTCATTCCCACCGTAATTGCTCGCCTGATGCACCCGGACATGCATTGTTTAGCAAGCTTTCTGACACTCATGGCACACAAGACTTCTTGGAGTACTTCTCGGCTCTGAGTGCCTATAAAGATAAAAGGGCTGTCAAAAAGCCGCTGGATTTGGATTTGACGCGAAAGTATTTCCATACGGATGTGAAAACGCTATTTCTGTGTTGCATGTCTACTATTGACCAGAAATGCACCTGGCAATTTCGTTATAATCCGTACTCCAACTCCTATACCTTTCTGTTTGGGAAGTCCTTTTTGGTGTTAAAGAAACACGCGAAATACTTCGAAGCCGACATCCGTGTTCCATGCAGGGATTGTGATACTGTGACCCGACGGACGAAGGTAGAACTCGGAAGCATCATCATATCAGGCTCACCGCCGTGGTACCAGGAGATGGTAAAAAATTTCCATCGCGTGACTTTCAGTTTCCCACAGCCGGATGGAAAAAGCATGGCACGGGCTGGTTGGATTATCGCTATTGGCCTCGGCGATGCGAAGGCACTACCATACTTTGCGACATCCTTCGGTGACTTTAAGCCACTATCTCCAATATTTCATCACAGAGGACCTGGTCAAGGCTCTTATGGGAAGGGGTGTCAGTACCTCCTAAAGTTTATTTGCGGTCAAATTGCAGAGGCATTCCCTGATGACCCCTATAAAGAGCTTGTGCAAGTCACAAACAAAGCAATTGAAGGAATGTTGAAGGATCATACAGGGAGCGCAATATCTCGCTTTCTAAAAAATACACCACTTCTGAATGCGGTCGACGACGGCAAGTACACGGGTGGGCTTGATGTATCTGACATTGAGTTTGCTATCGATATATTTAACAGCCTTTACCTTGAAAGGCCACAGATCGACCGTTTACGAGGAATACTTCTACCTGTACTTGCAGGATCTATCCGAGGCCTTCACCATGTTTTGCAGCATCTGAATACCCACAGTTTTCAATTGAGAGGGGAGTTTAATGACCTGGTAGTCGAGAACGCTCCTGTTTTTCTTGGATACTAGAACCGGCAATGTGACTATAGCGATACAAATTAAAGACAGAGAGGTCATAGAATATTCTTTTAATTTAATTATCGTACCCCTTAGAAACTGACGGCGGGGAAGGGTTAGCTACGTAGTAGGCCAAAGTGTCCCAACCCTACGCAGTCCCATAGCCATGGGGTCAAAACCCCTGTTTTTAGTAAATACAGATGCCTCAATGCCTGAATTAAGACTGGCAGAAAAATTGAAATTTCAAGTAAAACGGTGGGCTATCAGCACGACTTATACATTTCATCATCAGACACTTGAGTCACTCTCACTCCTGCTATGCAGCGGGAGTTCCTCTTTCACGGTAGAACCCCGGTGCTGGCCCTGGGCCTTGTAGTATCGATAGTCCAGGTAGGAAACGATAGTCGTATAGACCGAAAGAAAACTAAATTCTCCCATGTCAGTAAAGTTTTCTGATTGGTTATTAGGATTTTCCCGTGGTCTTGAATTTGCTCACTTCATGTTTGCGGATAACACGATCACCACCCATCCCAGGGCACAACCTGTACCCACACACACCTGGAGATTTGCCTGTAAGACGAGGAACACCACAGCTCCCCAAAAGACTATCTCCAGCGAATTCAGAATAAGGTATGCTTTCAGGCTCGCCCATCGTTGGAGGCTCGAAACATGTTCCGTCAGGAGCTGGTAAAGGATGATCACCAGTGATTTGGCACCCTATATTCCATACTTTGCGTCAGCTCGAACCTTTGAAAGTGCCGTCTTGCATAGGATGGTTGATTCTTACCATTCCTAATCCCATGGTACTGGCTCGAGTCCTCGTCTGTTGCCCCGAAAGGAGCATTCGGGCGAGGGAAAGGGCGATAATAACGACTGCCAACAACATTTGCAGCAAATGGACCTTCAACTTGTGATGTGAATGGAAGAGGGCCATTTTTGACATCTTTGATATTGTGGACATTGTTGATATTTCCGAGCAGTATGAGTTTCTGAAATGCAATGCAATTGGCCTCGGAAATTGGGATTCTTGATCTCTAATGCATTCTTGTGGCCTCGCTCTACATCCTTTATATATCTTAAACTCCTGATATTACGAGGGAAAGTTCAGTTTGTAGATTAGGCTTCCGAAGTATAGAACCGAATACGATACTGAACCCTTTTACTCTCCATGCGTAGTGACTATTTCCGCCTGCCAAGCACAAATGCCAAGCACAATTGCCAAGCTGGATATCAGCTCCAGACCTGGGTGGAATACCCACAAATCCTCGAATATACACCAAACCAAGATCTAAGATTGGAGCCAGGGGTCACACTTGGTAAGAAATTAAGCATTGCACCTATGATATATCATACAAAGTGTCAGCCTTCTCGATCTTCAGGATCTTCGTCTCGGGTTCGGGTTCGGATCCAAGGCAAAAACTAAGTGGTGTTCCTTCAAGCCACCAAAATAACTCGTTGCCAAGAAACGGCCTTCTAGGCTTCCATTTTCCACAGCGAAATATTTTCATTCATTCATTCTTTTGATCTTCTAGGCTAATCCATACCAGCGGAATTGGCATGCTGTAGAGGGTTACATGAGTCACGTGGGATAAATATGACGTCACTTCTCTTATATCCCGCCGCAGCAGATATGGCAGAGCGGTAAACGCTCGTGCGATATTCTCAGCGATATTCTCACCTATCTGGGCGCGCGAAAGCCCAAAATTCACTCATCTGGGTGCGCGGAGTCCCTCTAAAGCTTACGGTTCAAATCGTGCATGACCCAATTTAGGGCGCGGAGCCCCTCTATCCTTGGAGGGTCCAAAAGACGGGCAGAGCTCACTCGATCCATGCCTGGAATCATCTTTTTTTTTTGTTGTGTATATTTCACATTTTAGATGCCCTTTGCTTGTAGGATACGTGACTAGATAACGTAGAGCTGTATGAAGGAGCGGCGAGGCTAACGCGCGGGGAGCTACTACACAGCATGTTGGAGAATCCTTGCCCGGAAGTGGACTGGCCCTTCTTTATGCCATTAGGGGTGACATTATGTATTCATTGAGGTGTTTATTCTACAGCATGTTGCAAAAAACAGAGAAATACACAGACACCATGTTTATTGAGACCGGTAGAGGCACTCTAGACACCCTAGAACAGATCAACCGAGACAGCTCGTACCGACATTCGTCTTCTCCACTTTCATCCAACCCTTATTCTGACCCTCTGGAAACTACAGCTGTACGGGAAAGGAATTAAAGCTTCAGTGAGCATTTCAATTGACCGATGATGTGAGCATTTTTTGTTATGGTACACATTTGGGACCTACCTGCTCCTAAAGCGAATGGTCCCGAGAAAAAAGAAAGAGAAAACACGCCTGCATCAAGGGAAATAAGGAATGGAAAATGAACATCATCGACTCCGGTTTACCAGGCCTCGGTATCGAAGTTCTCAACCCCGAAGTACGAGGCAACGACTGTGCGGTCAGAGAACTTGCGACCCGCCAGCGCCTTCAGAGCGTTGGTGGCAGATTCAGCACTATCGTACTTAATGAAGATCTTGCCAGCGCCATGTCCACGGCGGGGGATCTTTATTGCGAGAATCTTTCCGAACTTGGAGCATTCCTCGCTCACATCCTCCAGAATTTCTTCGTAATCTTCGTCATTGAGGAGCTCATCAAGCGTGACCATGTTGAGAAGCTGCAAGACCTGGGTGGTCTCGAGATCCTGGGAGGTGGTCTTGGCAAACATTTGCATGGCATTCACGCCCATGTCGAGACCAGAGGCCTGTGTGGTTCCAATACTGGCGCGAACAAACTTGAGGTGACGGTCGACAAGTTCCATGCCGTTCAAACCTTCAACGGCCAGAGTAGTGTTGTTCGGGTCGACGTATTCATAAAAGGCAATTCCCTGGAAAGGTTAGTTGCAAAACATTGGACAGTAGGGAGATACTCAAACTTACTCGAGACTCCTCTGTAGCAGCATCCTTGACCAAGACAAACGACTTAAGGTCACCGAATGACTTCAGAAGCATGATGATAGCCTCCTCATTGATGTAGGTGGGAATATTAGAGATACAGATCTTGTTAGGTGAGTCGGGAACCTCGGTCAGAACAACGTCGGGTTGCACTGGCTGGGCTGCGCTGCCATCGGGGACAATGTAGTCCTTTGGTCGTCGCACTTCAAGTCCCTTGTCTCCACTCTCCGCCATGGTAATTCCATCAAATGCCAACGCAACTGTAGCGTCATTGGGATCCTTGAACTCCAGAAGCGCGAATGTTTTATCTTCCGAAACTTGGGCTGAGATGCAGGGATCGACACTGTGAATAACATTGAGACCATTCAACTGAAGATTGAAGAAGGCAATAACGGCATCGCCCGAGACACCGGGCGGGATGTTGTAAACGAAAAGGCGCTTTGATTGGCGAGAGTTGGAAGGCTTGAGGGCAGCGTTCTCGCTATCGCCAGTAGGGGGGTTCAGGAAGTCCTTCATGCGGCTGGGGTCCATCGGCTGCTGACGAGGAGCTCCGGGAAGAGGGAACATCCCTGATAACGTTAGACAATTACACTGGCTCATGAGCTTCAAATACATACCTGAGATCTTTGCCTGTTCGGCCGTAACATTCTCGTAACCAGGAGGCTTCATATCCCACTGAGTCAAACGACGCTTGCGGGTCAACACCGAGGGGACATCTGTCAGATCAGGAGTAGGCTCCTTGCGGCGTGGGGGCGTGGCGCTTCGCTTGCGCTCTCTTCTCTCGCGGTCTCCACGGTCTCCACGGTCTCCGCGATCACCACGGTCTCCGCCACCACGTCCGCCGCCGCGGCGGTCGTCAAACAGGTCGCGGCGAGGTCTGTCGTCAAAGTCACGTCGGCGACGATCGCCCCGGTCACCACCACCGCGATCACCACCACCACGTTCACCACCCCCACGCTCAGCGCGGTCGCCACGGTCCCAGTCTCGATCATCACGGCGGCCAGAGTAACGGTCTTCGCGCTCACGGGCACGGTAGTCACGGCTGGTTGAGTATGAGTTCACTTCGCGCTCCCGACGGGAGTCACCTCGGGATCCATGATGAGGCGAACGCGATCGGCGTCGTTCACCTCGATCACTCCGATCGCCCCGTTCAGCTCCACGCTCGGTTCCTCGTTCGGAACCACGTTCAGCACCTCGGTCGGCAGCTCTGTCAGCTCCGCGTTCGGTTCTGTCGCCTCGGTCTCGATCACGTCGCTCGTCGCGCTAGAATTGGGGTTAATCGCCGCGGTTGCGACCAAAGATTGGCTGGTACTTACGAAGTAATCGCGGGAACGTCCAGTGTCTAAGAGATATTAGCAGTTATATCAAAAAAGTAGTTGTAAGGATACTTACCCCTGGATGAGTAGGTGTCGCCGTTCATCTTGAAGTTGGTTGAGGAAATGAAGCTCTGTCGCCAGTGAAGGGGAAAACTCATGACCCGGAGCTGCAGGCGGTGATACCCTCACCGCCCTGGCATCGATTAAGATATCGGCAGAAAAGCAAACATGGAGACAGCGACTCCGCAGTCTCGGATTACGATCTCTTGGGTTTCAAAGATGTCTGCAGGTGCTTTGTCCGAATGGCGGAAGCTGCCTTTGAGCTTGAGTGAGCTTTGCATCAATACTACCCTCAGATGTGGCCAGTCTTTTAGGTTTGTCGCCCAATTTTCGGGTCCGGAGACTGCAGACCAAACGACTGACCCTTTTTTAGATGGCAGAACATCCCCGAGTCCCAGGAATGGCGATGCGTTCTCTACGGCCATCTTCTATCGCTGAAGCAAGATTCCAATTTCTTGTACTATAGATCCGTGCAACCTCCTTCCCATACATTCACACCAACAACCTCCGACAATGACCATCTCATCCGCATTATCAAACATTACTTCAACCTGACACCAAATTTGACCGAACTCTACTCCCAATGGTCATCACAAGACCCCAACTTCAAGAAAAAGGCCGCCCAATTCACTGGGATTAGGATCCTTCGACAAGATGCATGGGAAGCACTGGTATCATTTATCTGCAGCAGCAACAATAATATTGCACGGATTTCTCAAATGGTAGAGAAATTATGCATACATTATGGAAAATCTGTGGCCACAATTGAAGGGCGTGCATATCATGATTTCCCTCCTCCAAGCGCATTAACTGGCACGGATGTGGAAAGCAACCTACGCAAGTTAGGGTTTGGATATCGTGCTAAATACATATATCAAACTGCAGTTATGGTATCCAACCGAGACCAGGGCTGGCTAGACAGTCTGAGCAACCCCGAGTGTCCAGCATTTGGCGTGGATCCCAGACCCAGCGGCGAAATGAAACCAGAAGGGCGAGAGGGATATCGCGAAGCCCATGAAAAGCTCCTTGAGCTACAGGGAGTTGGGCCCAAAGTATCAGACTGTGTCAGTTTAATGGGACTCGGCTGGGGAGAGTCTGTGCCGGTTGATACTCATGGTGAGTTCTTTTGGATAATGTTTCTGGTTTATCTCTAATCCTTCATGACAGTGTGGCAAATCGCACAGCGAGACTACCGATTTGGAAAAAGCTCCAATAAGAACTTGAACAAGACGACTTACGATGCTGTTGCCAATCATTTCCGCAAGCTTTGGGGCAAGGAAGCTGGATGGGCCCATAGTGTGCTTTTCACTGCGGACCTACGGACATTTGCAGACAAACTTGCTGCAACCAAGAAGGTCAACGTGAAAGTGAAAGACGAAGAGGCTGATATCAAGGTCGAGACAAAAGTGACAACCGCTCTCAATTTGAAAGTTCCTAAGGAGGAAGACATTGATGTGAAAGTCAAGGTTGAGGATATAGATGATGCCAAGAAGCCCATCAGCAGGAAGCGAAAGGAAGTCGAGAACATCGTTTCTGCTGCTGAAACAACACAGACACGCAGAATGTCCAAACGACTAAGGCGCTGAGGCTACTAGGGACCGAGGGCCATTTTGACTACTATATACTTTTGTCGAGGGAAAAGAGTCTGTACATATAATACTAGAGCATTGCAAAACAATCAAGTCATGTGCTGAAAGCAAAAATGTACGATGGAGATATGAGTCTAGTGCGATAAACATGTGTATTTGTATTCAGGAATCTTAGCTATAGAACGATCAATGCCTATAACCGTAGTTAGTATAACGGTCGAGCAACTCATAACAGAAGTCTTGAAGTTGAAGAAGGTAGATCAGAAGTCCAGGTAGATCATCGAGCTAGCATCCGAAAACACTAGCTCTGACATAAGAGGTACCAGAAAATAAAGTAATAACAAATGCGTTGTATCATCATGTGGGAAGGTTGGAAATTGAGCAAAAAGAGCTGGAACTAACCTGAAATTGATGGTGGCGATGGGATGAAAGGCGTGTCGAGTGTATACAATACAACTTGCACTCAAGTTGAACTAGCAAACATTAATTCCAGTCAACTCAAGTGCGAAATTGAGATTGTTGGTTGTTGAAGTTGGAACAAAATTCGAAGGGAAACGAAGTGAAGTTTTATTGAAGAAAAGAAATAAGCGAAGTCTATCACGTGACCCCACACAGGCCCCATCTTTCCCGTCCACACTCACACCCTCTCACTTCTCGATTTTCGATCTTTCATCCACGCCGACAACCGACCAGATTTCCTCCGCCGGACACATCACCAATCCAAAATGGGTCGTCTTCACAGCAAGGGCAAGGGCATTGCCTCTTCCGCCATCCCCTACTCCCGCGCCGCCCCCGCGTGGCTCAAGACCACCCCCGACCAGGTTGTCGACCACATCTGCAAGCTGGCCAAGAAGGGTGCCACCCCTTCCCAGATCGGTGTTGTCCTCCGTGACTCCCACGGTGTTGCCCAGGTCAAGATTGTTACTGGTATGGAAACCCGGAGAACTGCGACCCTAGGAATTCGAGGATCGAAAATTTCTAACATCTTTGCGCAGGTAACAAGATCCTCCGTATCTTGAAGTCCAGCGGTACGACTCCCTCCGCCCACATGATCACATCCGTCGGGTGAAGAGAGCGAACAATTTGTGTGGACAAGCCTTTCTGGTTCGGTAAAAGAACCATTGGCTTCGAAGCGCAAAATGCTCGTTTCTCTCCCCGACACTGGTTAGCAGAAATGCACCAGCAATTAAGCCTCTGCTTGGTCAAGAACATCTAGACTGACAGAGAGATTTTGGAATACAGGCCTCGCTCCCGAACTCCCCGAGGACCTTTACTTCCTGATCAAGAAGGTAAAAACTTTTTCTCCCTATTTTTTCCCTCATCTCTATCCGTGCAGATTATGCTAACCTCGAATCATCCAGGCCGTCGCTGTCCGCAAGCACCTTGAGCGTAACCGCAAGGACAAGGACTCCAAGTTCCGCCTGATTCTGATCGAGTCCCGCATCCACCGTCTGTCTCGTTACTACAAGACCGTCAGTGTCCTGCCCCCCACCTGGCGCTACGAGAGCGCCACTGCCTCCACCCTTGTCGCATAAGCGCATTTTGGGAGGATGAGTGGTTGACGGAGGGAACCCATCGGATCGTCGTGATCGTCGTATCTGAAGGGTCTATCTTCTGCTAGATACAACAAAAAAGATTACGATTATTTGATACCCTGTTCATGAGTGCTCTAGAATTCTTTGATAGTTGTAGGTCTGGCCAGTAGATGTCCATATAGATAATTGTGACGTCAAATGATCGCTAGCCTGTCAATATAAAGCTGGTATCCAAGTAGTATGTTGAACTGGTCTCGACCATTAACATACTAGCTACTATTTGAGCCATGTGCTAATTTGGAGCGCTAGAAAATAAGGTTATGCTATACATACAACTTTAAGCAGACATATTCGTTACTCACACATCGCACTCAGCTCTAACCTCCCTCGCCACAGCATTGCAAAGCTCAACTTTAACACCAGCTCCCACTAAAATATGGATCCAAAGGCGCTGAGTATCACTTAGCCGATCATTCTCCGATTTAACCTCAGCAAACATCACCGTCCTCGTCTCATGATTCCAGAGAAACAAGTCCGGGATTCCTCCACCGCGCTGCTGGTACTCCTGCGCCATAACCTTGCAGATGGTAGCAAGTGCCTCTCCCCGGAAACACTGGACAATTTCAACCAAGTCATCTAGGTCGAAAGACCAATCAAGTCCAACAGCACAGGGCTGCGCCTGAGCCTCACGATTATGGACCTCACGGATGATCCGTTCCGCATCCCCATTCGTGATCTCAACCAGCCGGTGATTGATCTCCGATGCACGAGACGGGTAGAAGACATCAGTGTGGAGATCGAGTGGACACGTCTGAAACGCAGTCTGGAAGACATTGGGGACGTATGTGAACAGGATATCGTAGAAGAGGTAGCCGAACTGTATTCAACACCAGAGTTAGCTCGATCTTCGGGATATTCCAAGGCTGCTTCGTATGGGGTAAGACTCACCAGCGTCCGCACAATACCCCCCTCAGAGTGATATCCCTTCCATCCATGATCGCGGTACCAGCTCAGACACATACTCTCCACCCTACACTCGCCGCCTTCTCTCTCATCAACCCAAACAGTCGCTTTCCCCTTCCGCGGAGTATCACCCGTATCAATACGGATACCCTCAATCGTCCGCTCAGCAGGCTTGCCTAGCATGACATGTCCGAAATCATGCTGCTCGCGTTTCACAACCCGAAGGGCCTTTTCCAGTTTCGTGATCCGTTTCTGTAAGTCATAATGAAAGATCAGATGGCACAGCGGGTCTTCAAGTCCGGCCTCGCATGTCCGCAGCGCAAGTCTCTTCCAATGCTTGCGCTGGGCTTCTTCGCTGCGCCCATCTGTAGGCGTAAGCGCCCACATGTAGTGTTCTTCCAGTAGTGCCTTGCGCTGATACCATGCACCGCGCCGTGCCGCGTGGAAAAGACGTTGGGCGAGAAGTTCCTCTAGCACCTCGTGCTCGCGTTTATGCTCCTTGAATCGCCCGAGAGGGTGGAGGCTCTTGTGGATGATTCTTGTGAGTACCCATGCTGGCGAGAAGCGGCGTAAATATGCGCCTTCGCCGCTTTCGTAGATGCTGTCTTCTTTCTTTTGTTCTTGGTCCACTAGCTCTTTCCATCGGGGATGGGACTGTTTGGCAAGGTCTATGATCTGTTGAAGGGATTCGGTCGTGACTGGACCGTTGGATTCAAGAATGTTGTCGATGGCGAATTGGGTTTGTATTGCTGATTCAAATTCCAGTAGTGCTTCTCTGGATGAGAAGATGGAATTCGAGCGGCAGACGATATATTCGGGGAAGTTTCTTTTGGTCATTTTGGCTAGGATGATCGTTGTGAGGGACTTCTCGCTCCACTCGGTGGAACGATAGAATACCAGGTGCACTCGCTCGAAGAGAGTGCGAGGCGCTGGCGAGATCCTGATACATCCACCCGTGTAGTCCAATATCTTCTGGGTAAAAAGGCCGTCTCTGTTATTCGTGTCTTTGAGTCCTGTTTGTGTCTGGCTCGATTCACGAAGAGCTGCCAGCAACTCTTTCTTGCTCTTGCCCTGAACCTTAGCCTCCTTTGCAAAGACTTTGAGTTCCTCTAGTAATAGAAGTGATGAAGCTTCTTCCAGCGTTGTGATCGCTTCTATGCCTTCTGCAAATCTAAACTGATTTCCGAGCTCTGAATCAGGCAGGGTCCGGTCCCGCTGTAGGTCCTCGGCAACAGAGAATAAATCCGAGATGTCGGAGTAGTAGTTCAACCGGTTGATACGGTGCCAGGCAGAGGTCTTGCGGAGGAATAGTCGGACATACCTGGTCGAAAATTAATCTCAACCATATCTCATCACATTCTACAGAAAACATACAAATACTGTGATTCGTAGGACAGCTCCCACCATTGAGTAAAGATTTCCATTTCGGCCTCGTTAAAGAGATGCGATTCCTCGTCCAGCACAGTTTCCAGTGCCAGATTGAACGCATCCACATAGATGGAGCTCTTGCCTTTCTGCCAGGCACCATCTCGTAGCCTCACATGTAATCCCATCTTTTTGACATTCTGTAACGCCTCGTACTCCTCGATTGCGTCCTCATCGGTCTTTATCGCAGGAAGGGAAGTCTCGAGTTCTGTCTGGCTGTTGGTAATTATCCCTAAATCATCCGCTGCGGGGAGCTCCCCCGCTGTGACCGAGGGGCTCGGACTCGGTGGTGGTTTAGTCTCTGCATCTGTACTAGAATCCTCTTTTTCAAAAGTCCGCCGACGTTTCGCGGGACGCTGGGTCTCCCAAAAGTTCAGCAAGGACATGACCTCTCGTGTCCATGAATGCAATCAGTCCCAACGACTCGAGTCTCCGAGTATAGGCAGACACGAGCGACGTGTCTCGCGAACAGGTTTCAAACACGAGATCACGTGTTCGATATAACTCCATTGAGCTGTTTGTCCTGTTTGCATATGACATAGACAAAGAGACACAGGCAAACGCATAAGAAAAAAGGAACTAAACAAAGACAGTATGAGAAAGAGAAAGAAATGCCATCTGAATACCATTCACAAAGCCCCTAAGTGCAATCTCTAGATATAAAAATGGCCTTACCAGTAAGCTCCAGCTCTCCCTCCCTCACCGATCGACACCTCCGAGCTCCACAGCTTCCGCTCCGCAGACATTCGCCGATTCCACCGTTGCGACTCCCACTTCCCAAAAGATACACCTCCCAGGCTCTCGATTAACCTGTGCAGCCTCCCACCCTCGCGATCTCAGATCCACCCGCCTCCTTAGCTCCTACGTCCACCACAGCGCCCCAACCGAAACCCACATCCACAATGGGCGAAACAAACGGCACTGGCTCCAACACGCCGCTTGGCGATTTGGGCAATGTCTCTGCGGGCCAGATTCGCCCCGGTGGTGCACCTGCGCGTGTCTATCTCAATGAGAAGGTCGTGCCGTATTTGCTTGACGGGATGAAATCGGTTGCGCGCGAACAGTGAGTGGAGTGCTATGGCTAGCGAGCTTTTTTATACCGGTCTGCTGGATGGTTTTACTGATCTGTTTGCTTTTCGCTTTTTGCGCTAGGCCTGCCAATCCTCTCCGTGTGCTCGGCGAGTTCTTGCTTCAGAAGAGTAATGAAGTGGAGGGCGAGACTAAGAAGGAGTCGGAGTAGAGACAAAATAGGACGGGATTTCTTGGGCGTTTAATGGTGCTTGATAGGCTGTTCTGTGATTGCTTTTTGTTTTATTTCCCCCTTTGCTTTTGGCTTCACAAAGAAAAGCTTGTGAGTGGACTTTGATGTACGCTAAGACGTTCACCATTTGATACCCCGGTCAATGTCTATACTGTCTTGCTAGTAGGGCTTGAAGGATATTAGAAAAGAAAGATAGTGAGAATAATGCATTAAAATCCAGGTGATGATCCCCTGCCTAATGGGTGAAACTATTGGTATAGACATTGAATTGAGGATGTACCTACCTACATGTCTATATATAGGGAAGTAGAGTGTACAAAATAATGTACGGGGAGAAGGCAGTGTGGTGTGACATTGAGTAGAATATCCCAATACCATCTTAAATAGGTGAGGTTATTCAACTCCTACGTCCTTGATTACAGTATATATAAGCGGGTGACTATATTTGTAATAGGATATACTCCGTATAGATATCAGGGTAGCCAAGGACGGAAATGCGCTAGTGGATCGAGTATGTATTATTCTTTGTTAAAGATCCAAGTCTCGTTGATCAAAGAAAATCCACAGCCATGGATTCGAGGACAAAGAGTGGCTTGGATAAGTGGCGACTCACAAAGGGACATCGGGGTCTCATAACCTTCAAGGTAGTGTGTATTTCATGCCGGAGCCCCAGACCGAGTGAAGCTCTTGTAGATGGCGCATAGAACCATCGAAATATCGAAGCCGATATATAGATTCAAGCTTGGTACTTCAAAGAGATTCCTAAATATAATAAGTACAAGCATCCATGGACGTCATACCCCGACCAAATATTCGGGGAAGAACAAAGGATTCCCCCCCAAAAAACCTAGATAGGTCAGCTTGCGAAACACCTCACCTTTAATGACATTGTCAATATCCAAAATTGATTAATGCCAGAGGTTTAAAGGGTTGAAACTACAAGCGCAAAGTCGACAGCTTTGAATTGGGCGAATGGTTGATCATTCAGTTGTTTAGAGAAGTCGAATACAATCGAGCCGTTACTGGAGATGGTGTAGAGGTGAAGTTGTAGCTGTAGCTGTGTGACGAATTTGCTGACCCTGAGATAACCGAATTACAGCGCATAATTTTCCGTCCCTTTGCCGCTAGAAGTTTTTTTTTTCCCGAAGTTGCGTCGCGAACAGACATAAAAGACACACATCATCAAGCGACCGAAGTGTGCGATGAAGTTGCCGAGTCGTGGCGCTCCGTTTTTTTCTTTTTTTAAAAAATCGTCGAGCCGAGAGCAATTGACAAACAAAGACAGCGACGCCCCGTGGCCCGTCGTCCAAATCCCGCATTAAAAAAATCCCAGAAACAAAGAAAAGGGGAGGAGGAAGTGGGCAAGTTGGTGAAACATGGGAACCAGGAACCAGGAGACATCAAAGGCCAGTCTCTGTTCTGGTTAGAAAATAAGGGGAGGCACTTTACCTGCCAGCGTACCGATCCTCGCCGCCGCCGCCGCCACCGCTAGCGCCAGGAGCACCGCCAGTGCTGCTGCGTGCTTGCCCTTCGTAGGAACGTCCACCACCACCAGCGTAGGGGTCGCGAGCCTCACGGGGAGGACCGGCAGCATCGAAGCTAGGAGGGTTGGCGTCACGATCGTAGTAACCACCGCCACCGCCGCCGCGAGATTCCTCACCACCTCCACGACGTTCATCACGGCTGTAACGGTCGTCACGGCCACCACCGTAGCGGTCACCACCTCCACGGTATCCGTAGTCATCGCGCGATTCACGGCGACCGCCGTACTCACGGCCACCACCGCCGCCACCACCGTAGTCACGACGGCCATAGTCACGTCCGTAGTCACGGCCGTAATCACGGCGATCATTGTAAGAGTCATAGCGACCGTAGCGGGAGTAGTCATCGTCGCGACGACGCCAGCCGCCACCGGAGGGGCCACGGCGGTCATCGTAACGGTCACGGCGGGGACCACCTCCACGACCACCAGGACCACCAGGGGGTCCACCAGGGCCATCTGAAGAAAGGAAATGTAAGCCGACGCAAGGCGTAAGAGGAAGGGATGATATATAACTTACCACGCTTGGGAGGACCAAAGTACTTTCCGGGAGTAGGGGTACGAGGACGGGCACGACGAGCCTTCTCGATGCTCAGGGTGCGACCTTCAATGACCTCACCCTGGAGACCCTCCTTGGCGGCATCAGCCTGCTCGGCGGTGACCATGTTCACGAAACCGAATCCACGGGACTCCTTGGTGTGGGGGTCCAGCATGATAGAGCAGTTATCAACATCGCCGTACTTTTCGAACAGACGCGAAATGTCGGACTCGGTCAGGCGCGGGTGAATACCAGTAACAAAGAGGTTAGAGCCAGAGTTGATGGCACCTTCATCATCTTCCTCGAGAGGCTTGCGAGCCAGAGGGGCTCTGTGCGGTTATTAGCTTTGAATTGATATACCACATCAGACAAATACACACCTATCATCGGAGCGGCCATTGGGGGAGCGGCTGCGAGCACGGTCGCGGTCGGCTCGAGGCTCATCGCGAGGAGAGGCGCTGCGCTCACGATCATATCGAGGCTCGTCTATCAAAAAAGGGTAAATATTTTCAAGCGCATCGAAATAATTCGAGAGGACATACCCGCGTAGCGGCTGGAATCGTTGTCGTAGTCCGCCATGATGAAAGGACTGAAGGTGTAGGTTGGAAGAAGGAAGAAAGAGAAGTTGGAAAGCTGATAAGAGCGGACGCTAAGCACCGGGAAGTACACACCCGAGGAATCAGGCAGCTGTGCAAACTGCGTGGATTTTGAGTGAATTAGGTGAATTGGGATGAATTTGAAGAAGAAAAACCAGAGATTTCTTTTTTTTTTTTTCTTTTGAAAATGCGAGTTTATGCAGGGGGTTATCTTGACTATGACAAACAGATTTTATGCCAAGACCGAAGCAATCGCCATATTAAAGCCTTATTAGCTATAGAACCTAGTGCAAATACTATTCATACAACTAAAACTAACTCCTGAAATTGAACAAGCGCTAAAATCAAATTCATGAACCCCATACGAATCATGTCCAGAAAGTAATCATCGTGAGCCTCGCAAACGTCGAGTTCGACGGGGATTCTGTTGTGAAGCAGCCGGGGTGTTGGTGGTCTGGCCCTTCAGGTCTCCATCATTAACTAAGTCCTTCAACCCTTCGAGTTCATCCTCATCCAGTTCGCTGAGTTCTTCGCTCATTCCACGCATGACATCCCTTCCAGTCCACCGTTCCTCGTGAACAGTTGTACCGATAGGGTCAAATGGCTGCATGTACCATTGAATCCCACCCAAAGCCAAAGGTAGCTGCTGGTCTTGTTCGGTCAAGACAGGCGTTGGATGTCGATAGTAGGTGGGGACACTCTTAATAGGATCTTCAGCGGGAGGCAGCCCTTCTGTTTCGGGGTGTTGTTCATCTTTAGGATGGGCTTCCGATGGAGGCTCCGTTGTAGGAAGTGTTTCTTCAACTCCTTCCATAGCATCGGGATGACCATACAGCTCAGTATCGCCTTCCGGTTCGACAGAATCACCATTGCGTGACATCACACTGTGATCAAGAATCACATCCAGCTCCTTCAACTCCTTCTCGAATGGTTTGCGGTTGAGCTCGCTCTCTTTCCGGATCGCATCCTCCAGGGAAGGCTGGATGACTTTGATTATCCGTTTTGCCAATTTTCTCTTCTCACGTTGCTCCAGGCTGAGCTCCGGGGCGCGGCCGCTGATTTGCGCTTGGAGTTCCGCGGTATCGCCAGCGGGCTCCACGCCGATTTCTGAGGTGAAAAGACTGGCCAAATCGGCAGAGAAAGCAGCAACAGACGGGTAGAATCGTTCGTTGAGCCTTTGTCGGATTGACATCAAGCCGGCTGCAAACACACCCTTTCCATCGAGCCTGGGATAAAGTCAGTATGAGCGTTGACAAAATAGGACGAATATACCTTACAGTTGAGCTTTTTCAAGAATAGGCCACAGTAGTGGGAATGTAGGGAAGTAGACAAGATCGACAATGTTACGGAGCATCTCTGCATCCTTTAACTTCTCCCTCTCCCGTTTCTTCACTTCATCGCATAGCATCCTCAATCGATCGAGATCCTTGTAAAGTCGCTCGCCAAACTCAATGCGGCGTTCCAGACGCTTGTGTCCGGGAACACCCATTGCCACGTAGTCTCTTCGTGTCATTTCCATAGATGAGAAAGTCTCCAGCTGCAACTGGAGTCGCTTGAGCAATGCTGCTCCACGTCTCGCCTCTCGTTTCAATGTCCAATATTTTGATGCGTCCTCGGCATATTGCTTTCTTTGACGCACTGTAAATCGCCCAAGCGAAGCAATCACTGAGTTTAACACAACCTGGGGGATAACTGGCGCACCGGACGGCAGCTTCCAGATTGTTCTGGGAACACGTTTCCGTTTATTGCCGCCTACTGTCAAGGTAAGGCGAGGAGTGAGGGTGCGATCTTCTTCTCCTCCGTCACTAGGGTGTGCCGGGCCCATTGAGAGTGCTGCAGCTTGGCTGTCTCCCCAGCGTCTACCTTGCATGGTATTGCGGTAATATTCGATGGCATCAGCAGTTGCAGCATCAGTACCATGCTCCAATCGCCAGTCAGGAGGAACATGCTTGTCGCAGAAAGCCTTGAGAAGATGGGAGTCTATAAGACCATGCCCAATCTTCATCTTTAGATAGAGTTGAGCTCTGCGTGCACATGAGACATGGAAGGCAACAAAGCAGTTTTTGTTGCTGCATTGAATAGATGCACCCATCCGTTGTTTGCAGATGTAGCAATTCAACTTCCAGCGGCTGCGTGGAACCTTTTCAACATCGGTCACCGGCTCCATAAGAGATGGATTGCCAATAGAAACCTCAGGGATCCAGAAAGAGCAGAGCAGATGAGCCCATTTAGATGAGGTTGTTTGTTTAAATGCACCCTCGGTATTTGGGCAGAAAATACAATTGGTAGATCCTCTTCCCAACAACTGGCACTTGCGGCAAAGCCACTGACCTTCTGGAATGAAAGGAACACCATAACACTCCTGATGCACTGCAAGGTCGCAACCATCGCAGAAAACAATTGCATTTGAGTTTTCACAATCGCCATCATCACAGATAGCACACTTGCTGTCTTGTTCTTCGCCCGGCCCAGCAGTCTCGCCATTGACCGCAGCCGCAGAGCTAGAGCGAAGACGTCCGGTCTGTGGGGGCTTGGGATTTGGCTTGGGGATGCGCTTCTCAAGGGCATGCCACTCCCTCTCGATTTTGGTCATGGTAATCTCGAACACAGCAGGCTTGATGGGTTCAAGCTGATCTTCACGGCGCTTGGCATTGTATTCTTCCAACCATTTTTCATCCTGCTCATCCATGTCATATTCGACACGCCCAATGGTGGTGTTAAGGTCCCCATCTGTCATGGCAGGTTGAATGACATCAAGGTCATCTTCTTGGGTGCCTTCAGTCATTCGAATAAATCGCCGGTCATGGCGGAGGAAGAGATCGCTCTCCTGGTATCCCACGTTAGCCATGGTACGGTCAACATAGTTTTGATGTCCGACACCCTTCTTCTCGTAGAATGTGAAAGGGTCACGGAGTCTGAACGAGGGCTTAGGTAGTGTTAATTTCTCACGAGGGTTGGGGCCTGGGGGCGGTATGATCTTTTGTCCTTGCTGGGCGAGAAGGGCATTGAGGATGGCCTCGGGGCGACGAGGTGGACGGCCAGGCCTGCGTTTGATTGGGATTGGAGAAGCCATTTCGCCTGATATAATCACTGGTGATCCTGAAAGGTCCGAGACTGTCGCACCAGCTAGTGCCTCTAGGCTCAAGATAGGAGCAGAGTTATCTGGGGCATCGACCTCTTCAGACGTGAAGACAGCAATCTTGCCATCGATGTCCAAGTCGGGATGGAACTCCTCCCACCCGCGTTCTTCGCGTGGTTTGTACCCATCACCTTGTTGAAGAGCAAGAGCGGCGGCCGTAGAAGAGGTAAACCGACCGCGGGTTTGGTTCTTGTCGCGCCTTGGACGCGACATGGAGGGTGGTGTTGTTGGTATGATGGGAGGTGGCGGTGGAGGGGCTAAGAATGGTTGATCCATCTCACGGGGTGGACGGCTTCGAGCACTTGCGGAGTGGCGTCGCGGAGTAGTTTTCTTTGGACTTTCTTGGGTAGCGGCTGCGGCTGCTGCAGCTGCAGCGTCGAAGTCGATGAATCTTCCTCCTCCTCCAGGGCCACCTGGAACGTACTTTCGCTTCTTCGAAGGAGGGCCGTCAGGGGAATCGAAGGAGCCGTTGTTGGATGATTTGAGAGAAGACCTAGGTTTACTGCGTGATGGACGACCAGAGATTGAATGTCGGACCGTCGGTGCCATAATTCAAGAACGAGCTTTCGGGTATGTGTATGTTGCGCGTTGGGGATGGCGATTGTTAATCGGACGGCGTCAGGTCGCGTTCAGAGCCCGACTCAGGCAGGGCCTCGGGAGAAATCAAAGTCGCAATTCTCAAGTCATGCGACAGCAAACTGGAAATGAATGGACACAATGGACGCAAAGGACGCCAGAGCCCGTGGAAGCTGCAAGGCGCGATGAGTTGTTTGGTTATCTGGTCAAGGCGGAGACACCCGAGCTGTCTGGGCCTGTTGGCCTGAGGCGCCAATCTGGACTTGAAGCACCTCCGCAGCTTGACATAGGGACATGACATCCACAGCTGTCCCTTGCGAGCTATTTACGACTTTATTCCTTCGATCGAGCTTGGATTTTCCTGTTTTACATAGATTTACAACATGAGCGGTTCTAGCGACAACAGGTACGCGTTATCCACCCCAAAACACCACGCGCTTCAGCTTCGCTAACTGTTACTGTCTTCCTAAGATGGCGGGGTGGACCCAGTCGCCAGGCGTCGCAGCGCAACTCGAACAACCGTGATAAAACAGGAGGACAGGGAAGCGCACGCGATAACAATGCTGCTTGGGGCGCATCCAACCCTCCGCAGGAACAGCATGTCCCTGTACGGGGCTTTAACGCCGCAGAGGTTAAGAACAGTCTGAAGGGTATGTATATGCACCTAATCTGCAAGTACAGGAACTGACCAAGCTTCTACAATACAGCAGGGCCTCATGGTATGTCTTATCGCTACCTTCATTTCTACTCAAGCCTAATCCATACGCCATTGATACAGAAGCCAAGTCGTCGACACCCTACAAATCTCATTCTAAAGACGGCCCTACCCAACGATCTACTGCCTGGGGTCCCAAGGGTACAGTCTCTCTTCGATCATTGGATACCCTTTGAACAAACAATAACCATATCTACAGGGCAAAACATGGCGAATGGGAAAGACTTCTTCTTGGAGCTTAGAAAACAGGTTGCTTCACTGCAGCGAAGCGGTCCCCCCGTCGGCGGCTGATCGTCACGATTATGACTTCATTATCTCAAAGTACTTGCATTGCACAGTCGGCCGGTCGCGAGTTTGGTTCGTTTTCATGGGTTGCAACGGCGCATCTTCGATACCCTACTGTGGAGGATGCATGGGTGATGAGTGGACTCGGAGGTTACATGGCATCGGCGTCTCTGATGATTCTGGGTCTTACATGTCCATAATGCACTATGACTCCTTTTTTCAAAATTTATTCATTACAATTCATGGGCTGTATCAAGAAATCTATGGGGATGCGATTGCACTATTTTACACGCGCTATTATACAGAGAGGGTATGTCACTAATATACAAGCAGGTAGCCATCCAACTGCAACCATCACTCTTTGATCCAGCCTCCTGGGCCAAGGATACCTCCATCATCAGCCTTAGGGTCAAGGGTCCATTTCCGCAGAGGGCGACAGCTAAGGTCGGATCGGAACCCAGCCTCGAACATCTCAATGCCCGCCCATCCAATCATGGCCGCATTGTCGGTACACAAATATGGAGGCGGAGCAACGATCTTCATATGGCCAAAGCCGCGCACTTCCAAAAATGACGTGAGCACTTTCATGAGGAACTGGTTGGCGGCAACACCGCCACTGATAACGAGGGTGTTGATCTCATCCTTGCCAGTATTGTGCGGCCGCAGAGTCTCTAAAGCGATAATAGTGCGGGAAGCAAGGTGTTCAAAACAGACACGCATGGCTTCCCGGCCTAGGTCGACACGCTCTGCATCTGATATCTTAATATTCGTACTGTTACTTTGAACGATCTTCCCAACCATGCTCGAAATCGAAGAAAAGCTGAACTGCATGGTTCGCGTATTCGCAAATGGAGTCGTAAGAGACCAGCCCCAATCGCTTATGCGTCTGGCTACTTCTTGACCCCGAGTCTTTGGGGGCGAGTAATCCGCGAAATCGGCTTTACCATTGGGAAAGACGAATTTCTCCAGACTCTTTCCGTACATGGTGCTTTTAGCTTCCCGAAGCAAAGACTCGGGTAGGATATCTCGTGCGGATTTATCGAGTGCCTCCCCAATAGCTATATCTTCGCTTGTAGCGAGGATCTTATGGTCTGTGAGACCTTTCGACTGAACTAGAATCGTGTGGCCGCCAGAGACGAGAATGGACAGGAAAGGGAATTCGGGCGTCGTTGCGGGTGGGTCGGCTTTGGCTTCATTTTCCAGACATGATACGAGCCCGGGTGTCAAAAGATGTGCCTGCATGTGGTGCACTCCAACCATAGGGATCTGCCATGCTACCGACAGCGCTTTTCCGGTGTCGAGGCCAACGGACAGGTTTGATCGCATTCCGGGGCCTCTTGTGGCGGATATGAAATCTGGGAGGCGGCGACGAGTTCCATCTGCGAGTTTGAGTCCACCACCTGTTTTTGACTCCGGTAGGTGATTAAGGGCTTTCTGTACAAGGTTTGCGAGGTTGTCTTGGTGGGATTCGAGGGCGATGATAGGGTGAATTCCCCGATGCTCGCGCGTGTCGGCTGTTACATTTTCAAGGAAATGGATTTTAGCTGTGCTTCCGGAGTCTCTCTTTGTTTTCTCGACGATGGCTACTGAGGTATCGTCACTGTTGTTTGCAACCAATTAGTTGGGTGGCTTTTTTTTCTGACTGGCGTTCACCTCCGCTTACCATGACGTTTCAATTGCCAACGTGAGCAAGCCACGACGGGCGTTCAAACATCTCCTCGTATTTATCGCCGATCTGCGAAAATTCGCAGCAGCAGTTACCTTGAACAACATTGGTAAGATGTTTGACATACAACCGGCGACAGGGGCGAAAAAGACGGACGCGCACGGGCCGGAGAAGCCCTCAATTAGAGCCCTAAAACGGGTACCAAAACAGCAATCTGTAGTGATCTACGGAGAGCTCCTTACTGTCGTGAAGAATGTTACCTACGAATCATGAATTTACTTGCTATTGTAATCGAGAATATCAATATAGGGTCGAGAAGACCGTTGTATTTGCAGTAACGAACGACTAGGTTAAAACATTTATACTCCAAAATCAAAATCGTCATCCAGGTCCCATCATAACGTCATAAATATATTGTTCCTCCATAACACTGATACATCGTTTTCCTTCCAAGAACAGAATGTGCGTTGTGTATCAAAAGGCCGATTTAGCCCACATGAATGACAGACGAATTGGGGGCTACCGAAAAGCGTGAGAGGCAACATCATCATCCAGAATCCCATCTTGAGACAGGCTGGATGCACACTTTGATGCGTCGTTCTGTCATTCCTAGGAGCGCATTTTGCAATTTGAGGAAGTCGATTGTGGGGCGCGCGAGGTGCTGTGTGGATTGAGGTGATCAACAAGAGACCCAGGGTGCAGGGCGTGGCATCATTGCAAAAGCAGGATGTAAACTCCGAGTCATTCAGAAGCACCTGGTCGCTCCCCATTACTCCAGCCGTGGACGGTCATTAGTGATACAAATCTCGAACTTGGTCTCACTGTCGGACCGTCCATCGCCGTTCTTCTCGCGACATCTTCATGTGCTTGCCATAATATTCGTCTGGGTTCTCAATTGGCGTCACACAGTGGACAGTTGGTGTCACTTTGAATTGTATACGCTTGTCAACAGTGGCTGCGCGCGATGACGACTGCTTCTTGAGGATACTCTTCGATGAGCAAGAGTTTGTGTATGCATAGCTTGGAACTTGCAGTGAGGAGAATCTCTTGCTGGTCGGGCTCGCCGCGGAGACTGGCGAGATAGGCGTGCGAGGAAGAGCACTTGGTGACTTGAGCGACAATGTTGGTCGAGGAGCATTCTGCACAGCAGAGATGCTCAGGGACAACTTTGGCTTGACGACACGGGCAGTGGTTGTGTACATTGTGACTGATAAAGAATCCACAATAGTTGAAGAAGTTAAAACAACAATGTAGTTGATGTTATTCAAATTTGGTTTTCACAGGGAAACCTTGATCAACAAAGTTATCCGAGTAGGCAAGGAGAGAAACAAATTATTGACGTAGATGTAGAAAGGAGTTGAAGAACTTGGACCAGCCAAGACGCAGGACGAAAATAGAAGAGTCAAAAATAGAAAAAAAAATAGGAAAATCTCAAACAATATGTAAAACGTAGTCTCCTGGGGGACAGATGAGGGCGGCTATATACACTTGAGGGGGAGAGGGGAACCAACCGACTACAAACCACCTTCTTCTGCCTAAGCGCCCACCCCATGCACGACGGTGCACAAATCACCACTATCACACTTAAGTTTCTAACTTTGGAAAGCTTCCGTCCAATCCAACCAATTAAAATACTCGACTGGAACCCTAGTCTAGTGTGATGTGATGGACGTTAGGGTTTGACGATAGGGTGGCCAATATGCCCTGCAGCCAACTGCACTTGGAACCCCACCCTGGTCTTCTTGTCCATTTGATTCGAAACTCTCGACCGACTATCACTCAATAGGTGAGGAAGATCGCACTCACATCAAGTGGATTCCTGCATTGTTGGGTGATATCCCCGCATCATCACAGTGACGAGCTGTCACAGCGAAAGCTGATTGGTCTAAATATCAGCAGGATTTTTGCGACGTACTATAATTAGATATCACATGGGTTTCATGCCGCTATCAACTATTTTTACTCTTCAGGATTGAGGGATAAATGACATCTATCCTTGGATATACTTAGAACGAGCTAAGATACACAGTAAATGCAGTTGCAACACTGTTGGTCACATTTTGTTGTGACTCTTTTGGGAGGCTAAATGACCTCCAGTCCTTACAAGATAATGCTAATATATGTTACAGTGATCGTCCTAGTGACTATATTTCTTGGCTTTTCAAACAGAGCACACATACTCCGTACTGTACGATGGAATGCTTGAATATTTGTTCTATTTACAGAAAGTGCCTCTAAAATCGACAACGTACACGGAGTAGTTGACATACATCCTTACATACATTTACTTGATTAGGACAACACCAGGGGAGGAAGTATTTGATTTTTGGAGACGAGCGTTTAGCTATATCTAAGCATACAAGAATAGGCGGACACTTATACGGCCTTGTTATGTCTTTTTATATGTCTTTTGAGATATCTGTTTAGGTGTATGTGAAGGCGCTAAAAAAACGCATACTCTGTGCAAGAGGCTTTTCTATGTATAACCTTTGATGGACGTGTGACTAACCCTGGGGCTGGACGGTAGACAAAAAAAAGCAGACATGCAGGACAAGGACCTGGGACAAACAAAGCTCAGAAGAGCTATAAAAATTAGAATAGGCTGATGGTTGGTTAGCTTATTAGGTATTATAAGAATGGGGATAAAGGTTTGGCTTGCTTGAACTCCTGAGCTGAGGTATTGAGCCGTGATGCGTTGTGTTGTGTGTTCCGATAGTGTATCTTAAGGCGAAGAGGTGGGCTTATATAGATGGTTGTAGCTACGTGTTCCCTTTTCAAGGTTATAGAGGACATTCTATCTGTGTTGCGTCTCGGGTTATCAAAGAAACTCGGATGAAAGAAATCACAATATCCATTGTATATAATCCTTTTGTCTTGGGTTCATCAACAAGGTGTAGTACCAATCCCGGAAAGGACTCGGAGAATATTGTTTGCGTTCATTTATCCGAAACAAAACCTATAGCACTTGGGCCGTTATTCTCGATATATGAAAACAAGGCGAAGAAAGGAGAGAAAATACAAAGCGAGAGGCTGAAGAGAGCACTGTAATAAGAATGTACGAAATCGTATAGTTTAGTATGATTAGCTGAAAATTAGAAGATGGTATTATTGTCCTTAGGTTTTGGATTATAGGGTTCAACGACAAGCAAGATGTACCTTGAACAACCATACAATCCAGGGTATCCGATATTGGAAATGGATAGACTCCATTGCTCAAAGGGAATCGAATTTAAGAATAGTAGATTTACTACCAGTGATACATACATATTGGATTTTCTTAGGCTCCTGTGGTTTTGCACTCGTCGTTCTACTCTACCAGCTGGTATATACCTTCTTAAAACTATTCTTGAATTCTTCTAGAATCTCTCCTTTCACCTTTCCCTGAGTATCTGGCTGTTGTTCTATATTAGCATGACATCAATTTTACCTCTACGGCCCTCGGGTAGTACTGCTGGATGCAATGACACTTGCAAGGATAACTTTCTAATTCTGACATTTCACATTGCATATAGTTTTGAAAGAGATATAATATTGGAATGGGTGTGTTTTATCTCCATAGTTATACTGGGTTTTCTTGTAACAAGACATATTGTATGGAATTACCCCATATTAATTGCCCCAGGCAATGTCGGCCGGCTTGGCTCCCGGTGAATCATTTCTGGAGCTTCCAAGGTTTAAGGCTTAAGCTCAAGGTAATTTCAGGACTGGGAGTCGCGGTAGGTGCTATAGCTACACCGCTACACACCACAGCCTACAACGTATGATTCTCTTTATGACCCCGATTTATATGTGGAGCAATAGCTGTTATAATTATAGTGCAATTGAGTTCTGTGAAACTCGTGGAGAACGGTGTATTTTGCAAGAAGAGAAATCATAGATAGAATGAAAATGAAAGCAATCCTAGTCGGTTAAATGCCATATTCTGCATTATCTGATTGTAATAGAGTGCGGAGAAAAAGGGGGTATAAGGGTACCGGAGTGCTCCGTCCATAAAAATCCGGAGTTGAGCCGAGTCTGGAAGGCCGAGGAGAGGGGAAGAGATGAAGTGCGACCAATCGAAATGAGATTCTCCAAATCCTCGTTCCACTGAACTCCGCACCGAACTCGGAATCCTTTGGTGTTTTCGTGTTTTCGTGTTCTCGTCTTTTCGTTTAAGGCTCACCGGTTCCGAAAGGGCCATGTGACAGGTTCAACCTATCCGGTTTCTTCCTCATTTTCTTTTCTTTCAAAGTCGCCTGCTGACTGTGTTTGTTTTTTTTTTGCCTCTGTCCCTGGATTATATGGTTGGTTTAGGTTCCTATATACCGTGGCTCGTGGTGGCAAACATATGCCATACCAAGGAAGAACCCGGATGAAAAAGATGTTCTCGAACAATAAGAAGGAGTACCATAATGAGGTTAATTTAGGGACACCTTACATTGTATACCGGTATCTATACGGAGTACTCCGTAGGTACTCCGTAGTAAGTAGAGTAATGCGGAGATCGGTGAAAGTGAGAGTCTGATTCGGTCCGATCTGCCCGGGTAAATAACGCCATAATGAAAAAACACAAGGGGTAGTACCAACATAAAGAAAAAAAATTCAACGTGGCCACGGATGTACACAATTATATTAGAAAATATCAAATCTATCCAAAGAATACGGAATACATAATTATCTATTCTAATATTGTGAAGAGACAAAGCCCCCCCCCCCCCCGAAAACTTTACTTAAGTGGGCTTATATTAGCATAACTTTTCTATTGACTCAACTCTCTCTCCCCTTCTCCACATCCCTCGATCCCTTCCTTCCCCCAGTTTTTCTCTTTTGTGCGGTGGATTTTTTTTGGTTTAGGATTTAAAAGTCAACTTGGACATACACAATGGCTATCGTAACAGAAGCTGTGAAAGAATCCCTTCTGGGCAGCACAGAGGAGCCTCAGCTGTCCCACCAATCGCGCTCGAACTTTGTCCGTCATGCGCAAAAGGATGAGAATGGCGAACTCTTCATGAACGAGGAAAACTTCATTAATGCCGTGGCACCTAAGCAGGAAGACTATGTAAGTGTTACCAGGGACTACAAAAGTACTGAAATCCTTGCAATTGCTGACCTGGTTTCCTCCCAACAGCACAAGATTAAGCGCGAACAATATGGTATCCTTTTCAGCGTCGCAGACCGACGGAGAGCTGGCAAGCTGAACATTACCGACTGGGCCTCCTTCGAAAACCTCCTCGCGAAGCCCGATGCCGAGTACGAGATCGCCTTCCGCCTCTTCGACTTCGATGGCACCGGCAGTGTCAAGTTCGACACCGTGCAGGGACTGTACAACATGAACAAGAGTGCTGACAGCATTCCCTTTGATTGGAACTCAGAATGGGCCTCGCTGTACGGAGGCCGCTCCAAGTCTCGCCACGACATGACCTACCCCCAATTCGCCCAGATGCTGCGCGGTTTGCAGGGTGAGCGCATCCGCCAGGCGTTCCACATTTTCGACAAGGATGGTGATGGCTTTATCCAGCCCGAGGATTTCCAACGCATTATCCTCGAGACCTCGAAACACAAGCTGTCCGACCATGTCCTCGAGAACCTCCCCACCCTGTGCAATATCTCGACCAGCAACCGCATCTCCTACGCCAATGTTCGTGCTTTCCAGAATGTCATGCGCGAGATGGATATCATTGATTTGGTTGTCCGCGAAGCAACAAAGAAGAGCAAAGATGGCAAGATCACTCGTACCGACTTCCTGAATGAGGCCGCTCGTGTCACCCGTTTCTCCCAGTTTACACCCATGGAGGCCGATATTCTGTTCCACTTCGCTGGACTGGATGCGCCTTCCGGACGTCTTTCCCAGAAGGACTTCGCCAAGGTCATCGATGCTTCATGGCGTATCCCCGTGATCGCTGCAGGCCAGGCCTTGGCTGCTGGACACGAAGTTGCCGAGAAGACTAAGAGTGTGCTTCACAGCGTTCTCGAGTCTGCACACCACTTTGCTCTGGGTAGTATCGCTGGTGCTTTTGGTGCTTTCATGGTCTACCCTATTGATCTAGTCAAGACCCGCCTACAGAACCAGCGTTCGTCTCGTCCCGGCGAGAGACTGTACAACAACTCTCTCGACTGCGCTAGGAAGGTTATCCGCAATGAGGGTTTCACTGGCCTGTACTCTGGTGTCATTCCTCAGTTGATTGGTGTCGCGCCCGAAAAGGCTATCAAGCTGACTGTGAACGATCTCGTTCGTGGATACTTCACAGATAAGGAAACCAACCGGATCCGATACAGCCAAGAGGTTTTGGCTGGTGGAACTGCCGGTGCTTGTCAAGTCGTCTTCACAAATCCCCTTGAGATTGTGAAGATCCGTCTGCAGGTCCAGGGTGAAATCGCAAAGAACGTCGAGGGCGCCCCTCGCCGCTCAGCCCTCTGGATTGTCAAGAACCTGGGTTTGGTGGGTCTGTACAAGGGAGCCAGCGCCTGTCTCCTTCGTGATGTCCCCTTCTCGGCCATCTACTTCCCCACATACGCCCACTTGAAGTCCGACTTCTTCGGCGAAACCGCTACAAACAAGCTGGGCGTTGTCCAGCTCCTCACCGCCGGTGCTATTGCCGGTATGCCCGCCGCCTACCTAACCACCCCATGCGACGTCATCAAAACCCGTCTGCAGGTCGAAGCCCGCAAGGGTGACACCAAGTACAACGGTCTCCGCCACTGCGCTGCCACCGTCTGGAAAGAAGAGGGTCTCGCCGCCTTCTTCAAGGGTGGACCCGCCCGTATCATGCGTTCTTCACCTCAGTTCGGTTTCACTCTGGCCGCCTACGAAGTCCTGCAGAAAACCTTCCCCATGCCTGGTGAGGGTGAGGCCATTACACCCACTGGTCACGTCGAGCCCAGTGTCGGCGGACAGGGTGCTAAGGCGCCTCTGCCTTACCTCCGGTCAAGGAACGCGCTCAAGCTCATCCTTGATCTTGACCAGAACATTGGCCGGTTGCAGGTCCCACGGCCTGAGAACTGGCCCAAGTTCCTGCAGAACTCGAAGTAGAGAGGCTTGCTGTTATCTAGTGAACCTGCTATTTCTGGTCTTTGATTTTTTTTTCATTTTCTTTTTACTAGCGATATGTTTCTCATTTCTCATTTGGTCAAGGCCTATCTTTCCTTCGATTTAGCATGAGATCTTTCTCTCATTTCTTTCGGATCCTTTTCATGTCCCGCCTTCTTTGTGGTTTAGTTGGGCTTGACTTGGGACGTGCATCCCCCCCCTTTGCATCATGATGTCTTTCGGAGACCGCCTGTGCTTGCATTGTATCAACAGCAGATAGATTTGGAAAGAAGGTGTGTGGGTTGTCATAGAGGGCCCTGATTGTGGTGTTTCTATCAATCTAGATCTGGTTTGGGTTGATATTCTCCTGTTTTATCACGTCGATGTAAGTAGACATGTGTAGTTCATGGTTGATCTTAGTCGTGCCCAGAGAGCAGATATATTCTATTCAGGCCAAGGATGGATTTGGGTGCATTTGATCTTGTGATCTGCACTGGATTACATTCTAAGTTCTGGTTTCTGTGGGTTTGAGTTGTTTATCCCAAGTTCGGGAAAATGTATATATACATGAAGCGTGATGTGCAAGCTCACAAACGGGTATCGGAATCTACTCTTGAGGAAAGATTCCCTGTACAGGTGATGTTACATTTATATCCTCGAGGATATAAAGGTCATGGACTAGGTCCATGTGCGTGGGAAATGCTAGACCCAATTGTCGTGGATAGAAAGCAATCCCCTCGTGATCTAGAAGATCAATTCGACATCATTGAGACGGCAGTGGCCCAATTCGGTGGTGTATATTCCGAGCCCACATGACCGAGCCCAAAGACCAGAAGCTCCCGAGGTCGTTCTTGATCAGGATCGAATTTAGTTCCCATTCAATAGAATCTAAGCTTTCGTGTAGACTCTGTCTTAACAGCCTCCTCGGTGCCTTTGTCTTCCGCAGGCTGTGTGGGTTGCTTTTGTTCTTTCTCGGGCTCCTGGACCTTCTCTGCTTTCGACTGGGCGGTCTTCTTCTCATGCCACAGGGAATCTTCGGCCTCAATCTCGCGCAGCACTAGAGAGAAATAGTCAGACACTAGCCATGGAATAGAATTGTCGGATATTTGTTGACACACCTTCATCCCACTCTCGTTCCTTTGCCTCATCGCCCGTTCCCAGCAACTTCTCCACATCGACCTTCTCTCCATTCTTGACTCGTGCAATAATCTCCGCTAGAAGCTCGATCTTCGCATCCGTCGTCCGAGTATATGCGGCATAGCCGTTCTTCAAAGTGAGCATGCGAATGGCCTGCGAGCCGATCAGAGTGAACATGATGATGTAGAACGTTGCCGGGTTCCATTCTTTAGATTTCTCTTTGGCGGGGTCCTTGCGCGCTCTGCCACCCCGAAGAAATCGGGGAATCATTGCCGTCCATACTGACGTGTCCGCGATCTTCGGAAGGCGATCGGAGGTCGAATATGAGCGCCCGGCTGGAGCGCGGCATTGTCTGGTAGCATTTAATGTAGAAGGATTAGAAAATATCTGCCTGCTAAGCCCAAAGGGCCTGAATCTGAAAGCCATAGCCTCTGTTTGCGTTTAGCAGCAATCGTCGATCTTCAAAAGCGGGAAAAGTTGAGGTCGTGATTGCCTGAGGCGATCAGGCTATCAACTCCCAATATGGTATAGCGTTGTTGTTGCTGCGACAACCCCCGTTTAGAGTGTCCGGCCGATAGCGATTGCACATCAAAGGCTCGACGCGAGCGATGACCTCAGTCCTGCAGCTTCGATAAAACGACCAGGAAAATGGCGGTCACCGTCTTACCGGCCAGCTCTCTAACAGAGTCTGTGAAACAGGCCCTCCGATCAACGACAACATGCTCCGACGCTACTGTGTTGTCCCTCCAAACACTCCTCCGCGGGTCGCCAAAGATGCCCGAGAAACCCACGAAACGCACAAAGTCTACAAGAGAGCCAGCCGCAACGCCGAGTCGAACGAGAACTTCCCGCGCAACGAAGACGAAACCTGCAAATGATACGGCGCTGCAATCATTGACCGATCACGATGCGGCGGCATTGTCGTGTCAGGAGAAGCTGGTCTTTGCTACGGAGGTATTCAATGCCACATTAAAGACACTCACGGATGCCGCGAAGATATCTACAGCCAAGCGCCAGAATAATACCGGCGACACTGCCAATGGCCCCGACACGGGAATTGTCTCGGCTGCGGAGTGCGCAAGGCTTTCTTTGTCCACACTGCGCACTCTTAAGAATGATGCTGCGAACGACCAGTTTCCTAACATGCAGCTCGAGCAGGGGCTGTGTGTTCTAGCGGGAAAGCTTATCTCACTGGGATTGAACGATGTGGCATACAAAGAGCTTCGACTTTTGAAGCGGAGAATCCAACAACATCTGGATGGTGGGAAATCCGGGAGGAAGACTGTCGAAGCGAAGGATGCGGCGGATGAAGAAACTTCGAAGGAACGGATGTCGGATCTCTTGACGTTTGCTCACATCTCAAATGGGAAATCGCTGTACGGCTTGCTTGTTCCTTTTCACTCAAATGTGATGCGGCTATTTGCTGCGGATAGAAGAGCCTCCACAATCCAGAAGGTTTACCCTTCTTTGCAACTTTCGGATTTGAGCAGCCCTGCTCAAGTTATTCTGGCTGCCCTGAAATCGGGTCAATTATCCAATGACAAAGCTGCTCTACAACTCCAGTTACTATCAAACACAGTTCTAGCGCTTTGCTCGGGGACATCTTTCTCGAAGGACGAGGCCTCGAATAGTTTGAAGCCAACCACGTCACTGGCCCTGCAACTACTTTCCCTCGAGGTTCGTTGTTTGGGCTGGAAGCTGTCCGGTCATGTCTGTGACGAGAGCAAGGAAGTGTTCGACCCTTTGCTTCGTTATTTTGGTAGCTTTTCTCACCGGAGCAAGGGTATTGAGAAAACCGAGTTTGCTTCAATCTACAAAACAGTTACCCGACTACAAACATCCATTTCAGAAGTCAAGAAGAAGTCCTCAGAAACACAAAACGCCAACCAGGCAGCCAAGCTCATGACTCTTCTTGGGCAGCTCGCTTTCGATGCGGGGTGTTTTGATGAATCTATGAAGCTGTTCACACAAGCTATCAACCCCCTCTCAAAGACCCTGTCTCTTTCGCTGGCAACAGTTCGGTGTAAAATTGCATCTATTCATTTCCAGGCTTCGAAGACTTCGAAAAAGTTCCTCGACGGAGCCCTGGATTCTGTTTCAGAGGCGACTCAATCCCTAGGGTTGCAATTAAGAGGCAGCGCAAACGACCTAGATGAACTGCTGGTGGAAGCTGCAAGACTGAAGAAGCTGGCCCTTGCGTGGTTCGGAGAAGCTATTGCAAAAAGCTTCGAGACTGAAAGCGAGAAAAACGAAGTTGCTGGTCAGATCAGGGAATATCTACAAGCGTTCATAAGGTTCCTCAGACGCTATGTTGGACGCCAACCAACAGAAGATGGCGACGAAAAGGAGATTGAGATGTTCAACAAACGCATTTCAATTTCTAGGAGCATCATTCTAGCTGCCATTGATTCTACTGTCGCGATTGGAAAGCTTTCCATCATGTCTCAGCGGCCGCCCTGGGAAGACATGCTTCCAATTCTAGCTGATTGCCATCGCCTACTCTCAACTATCGAATCCCCCGATGAGAAAGATACAGAGACAACAGAAAACCTAGGAATGGCACTTGTCAAGCTTTCAAACTTGTTCTGGTCTCGATACATCAAAGAAAAAGAGGCCGGACAGGGTTATCGGGAACTCATACCCCTTCTCAAACAATCTACCCAGCTGCTTTCAAGCTGCTCACCCTCTCAACGCAACACGGCATTTGCAGCCCTCAAGTTCGAGAGAATGGCTCATCTGTATATCGAAGGCAATATGTACATCGACTCAGAGCAGATGTTTCGACAATCGATTGGAGAATACATTCTTTCTGGCACCCTGGACCAGATCATTAAGATCAGCGGAGGTCACAATCTAAGCTCGCTTAACCAGGATCCTAAAAGCTCCGGTTTCATGCTTGGCCGTGTACTTTCGGCTCTTCTGAAGATGAAGCTGCGCAGGAAGGGATCGCACCCCTCTGTTGTCTATGACGATGTTGAACTAGAATTCGAACAGAGATGTCTTCTTCTCGAATGGCAGATGAGCTTGCTTGTTGATATGCATGGCTATTCTTCAAACGAAGAAGAGTTCCGCTTGATTCTTGGCTCAGCTGTTTCCTCCCTCCTTGACCTCTACCCCCCTGACGTCTACCCTATTCGCCATTCCCGTGTGATTCTTTCCGCCTTGCGGCTCCTACTGGAACAGCCTACTGCCTTGGATTCGTCCTTGGTTGAAACTCTGTTGAATGCAGGAACGGATGCTTTGGATGGCGGTTTGCAAGTCCGAGATGACCTTGAACTTGCTTCGTTTGCAATCCATATTAGCAACTCATTGCGTATTATGATCGGCTTCCACCGCGGCAAGATTGACACAAGCGAACTAGATGACACGCTTGCATCATGGACTTCACTGGTGCGCCAGTCCCATGACTGGAAAAAACTGCTGCTCTGCATCAATGACACGGAGTACTGGGTCTTGCAGTTGAAAGCCCTGGTTGATTATACCGAAATCCACGGGCTTTGGAAGGCTCAACTATGCACCTTGGAGCTGATTTTGCGTGCCGCAGAGCTTCAACAATCAGGGGATTTGTCAGACCCCATCATCATTCTTTCTCGCTTGGTGCTGCAAAATTGCCGTCTGGGCTACTGCCAAAAGGCAGGTGAACTCCTATCACGTGGTGAGCAGTACCTTGCTCAAAGCAAGGTTTCTTCTCTTGCTACCATTTCTTACAAAGTTGCACGGGTGGAATATCTTCTGGAGACCGGAGAACCTGAGAACGCCGCCGCCGTTCTTTCGGCAGCCCGCTCACTCTATGAGAAGTGCCAGAAGTCAGAACTAAACAACTTGACTGTCCTGTCGAAGATCTCATGGGAAAGACTGGTAGCAGATGCTGCCTTTGTTCAGTCCAGGCTGTTCTCTGCACAGGGCTCAGCAACACAGGCTCTGTACTTCGCGAAGTTGTCTGTGAGGCTCAACTGCCGCATTTGGGCTAAGGTTGAGAGGCTCGCACAAAGAAAACAAGACAAGATGTTGCCTGCTGCAGGAAATTCTGATGTCGAGGCTGTTGCGGATGGTATCGCAAAGCTTGACTTGTCTCAGAACGGGTCTTCTCCGGATGTCTCTGCCACCTACATCCAAGGTGCGCCTTTCTGGCCACATCTCGGTTCCCACCATACTTGCTTGTTGAACCTTGCCACACTATCTGCCCACCATGGCTTGTTCCAGGATGCTATCTACTACGGCGAACAAGCACTGAAAATCGATAAGACCCTTGATGCCAATGCCCGGCTACTTGCGGCGCAGACCCAGCTCGGTTGCCATTGGATTCTAAGTGACCACATGAGTGAGGGACAGGATCAACTCTCTGCAGCGGCCGAGTCGTCTAAACAAACCCAGAAAAGTATTGAAACCGTGTCTTTCCAAATGGCACTTGCGTCTCTGTACAAGACGCAGGGTGCACATGACAAGGTACTGCGTGTTCTTCTTGAAGCAGATAAGATCATCACAGAGGTCATCTCTGCTGATGTTCCTACTAATCTAGAGGCAGCGGGCATGGCAGAAATCGAAGAAAAGATGGACAAGTTACGGGTTAGAGCAAGCAGCCGGCGAACCCCAACACCTCGAACACCAACACCCACTATGACTACTACCACTCGGCGGACCCGCGCGACCAGTTCCGCTACTACCAGAACCACAAAGAAAGCTCCAGCTCCAAAACCAACTCTCCCCGAAGTCCAATCTAAATCCCTATTACAACTGAAGGGCAACATCCTTAGACAACAAGCGGATTGCCTGCGGGAACTGCGTGACTTTGAGCGATCTGCGCAAACACTTGCAGAGGCCAGACAATTTGCCGTGGCCCGAGAAAGCAAGATCACTCTGGAAATTGGCGAAAGCGAGCATCTGCTGGCTGATGCAATTCGCCGTTTTGCTAGCCATGCTGTGTACTGCGTCTTACCTGAATCTACAATCTCGCTACCGTCGCTCAAAACACCAAGCAAGACGGCGGATGAGCCTAGTTTACCCCCGGCAAAGCCATCGACAAGGAGAACGAGGGCTCCACCCAAAGCTACGCGCACCAAGGCTCAACGAGCCAGTGATGACTTTTCGGTTATGCTCTCCAAGGCGAGCGATTGTCTTGCCAGTGTCTTCTCTGATGCCACGATTCTAGGCTCAACGCTTGATAGCCATGCGGCATCTCGCTTGATGAGTCGGATCTCTATGCTATCACATGCGACTTCTCCCGGGATCCCGGCGACTCTGGCTCAGTCGCCCGCAAATATGAATGGTAAGTTTTGGAAGATTCTTTCGGGTTTGACATATATCTGACTTTTTCAATTAGAGATCGGACGTGTTGGCGCATTTGCCCGGGAGCGTATGGCGATTGATATCGATCGACAGCTGGCCGATTTTGCCGACCCTCTTCTTTGGCCAGCGTCGTTCCCCTCAGCTATCGAGCTGGACAATGATCTGTGCTCCAACTTCACACAGGATTACGTCGACATTCTGCCCGAAACTTGGAATGTCCTCTCTTTGTCATTAAGTGCAGACCGTACCGAATTCGTGGTTTCACGACTTCAGAAAGATCGCTCACCGTTCCTTCTGCGTCTTCCCCTACACCGAGGAAACTCAGAAGACGACGAGGAAGAGCAGTTCACGTTTGAGGATGGAAAAGAGGAAATGCAAGAACTCATCAAGCTCGCCAATGAAAGTGCGCATGCAGCCAAGGCTCAGACGGACAAGTTGTCGAAGAAGGAATGGTGGAAGACCCGCGAAGCGCTCGATCGTCGGATGGAAAGTGTGCTTCAAAACATTGAGAACATTTGGTTTGGAGGGTTCCGCGGTGTGTTCTCGCCGTTGTCGCGGGAGACTACCGCGCTGGCCCGGTTCGCGAGTACCTTCCAAAGCATCCTTGACAAGCATCTTCCTTCTCGGCAAAAGGGCGGCAAGGCTGCCGGACCCCGGCTCACGCTACACCAGAATGTAGTGGACTTGTTCATTGGGCTTCGCGATCTCGAAGAGCAAGAGGAGCCCGAAGACACGCTGATGGATCTTCTTTACTTTGTCGTGGATATTTTACAATTCCAGGGTGAGCGCAATGCTTACGACGAGATTGACTTCGACATGATGGTCGTAGATACCCTCGATGCCTTGCGAGGTTACCACGAAGCTGCGCGCGATGAACTTGCGGCACGACCGCCGAGACATACGATTCTAGTGCTTGATAAAGCTCTCCACCTGTTCCCATGGGAATCACTTCCCTGTCTCCAAGGATACCCTGTCTGTCGCGTCCCATCCCTCGAGTGCCTCCGGGACCGAGTCCTCCAATTCCGCAAGGCAACCTCCGGAGCCATCGTGGACCGGAATTCCGGCGCATTTGTTCTCAACCCGACAGGCGACCTGCGCACAACGCAAACCACATTCGAACAAGACCTCTCCCGATTTAAATCCTGGACTGCAGTCGTGCAGCGAGAACCAACCGAAGATGAATTCCGCGACGCGCTGGAAACGAAGGGTCTATTCCTCTACTTCGGCCACGGCAGCGGCGCGCAGTACATCCGTGGCCGCACGGTCAAGCGGCTCACACAATGCGCTGTTACTTTCCTCATGGGATGTAGCAGTGGTACTTTGACCGAAGCCGGCGAGTACGAGCCTTACGGCACGCCGATGAATTATCTCCATGCAGGCAGCCCCGCGCTCGTGGCTACGCTGTGGGATGTCACGGATCGGGACATTGACCGGTTTACCACGACCGCCTTTGACGCGTGGGGTCTGATCGAGAAGAAGGATAAGAAGGATAAGAGCCGGGGGGAGGATGTCGGGCTTGATACTGCAATTGCCCGGTCGAGGGGTGCGTGTGTGTTGAGGTATCTCAACGGCGCGGCGCCGGTGGTTTATGGAGTTCCAGTGTTTTTGGAGTGAATCTGGAGTCATGTTTCTCTTATTTCTCTCTTATGGTGTATATATACCTTGGCGTTTTCCCCACTGTGGGCAGCAATCTGATTTGACTCTTCATCCTTGGCCTTTGAAGAGGTTACTGTTAATAGACCAAACAATGTTCACCTGTTGTGTTATATTCGAAGGTGCAGTTGATAGACTAAGCCATGTCCAGTGCAATAGCTGCAAGTCTTAATATCAAATATTACCTAAATACATAGATTATTCTATATACAAAGTACGGAGTAGTTCTATAAAATCCCAAATAGGAAGAATAATCCTATCAAAGTGGACCTTTTTTTCCCCTCATGCGGGACAAAAACCCCCCCACCATAAAAACGTCAACGTCTCCCGGCTTCTAGCTCTCTGTTTTCTTTTTCCCCTAAAATATAGCCGTATCCTCAAAATGTCCGTCACCACAAACGCAACCATCGCCTCCTTCGGCGGCAAGCTTCTAAAGCTCAGCCATGCCGCCACAACTACAAAATGCGAGATGAAATTCAACCTCTTCTTGCCCCCGCAAGCCCAGACACAGAAGGTCCCCGTACTAATCTACCTCTCCGGTCTGACCTGCACCGCCGAGAACTGCTCCGAGAAGGGCTTTTTTCAACACAGCGCCAGCAAGAAGGGAATTGCCGTGCTGTACCCTGATACCAGCCCACGTATGTATCTACCTAATCTTTTATTGTGTCAATTGTCCATACTTTCCATCAATTCAAGTGATCACGTTGAAATGTAAATGAAATTAATTAATTAACATACCCATCTTCTAGGCGGCCTCAACATCCAAGGCGAGGACGACGCATACGATTTCGGCTCCGGCGCCGGCTTCTACGTCGACGCCACCAAAGCCCCCTACAATGCCGGCTATAACATGTATAGCTATGTCACCGACGAGCTGCCGCAGACCGTCTTTGCTGCGTTCCCCCAGTTGGATGCCAGTCGGGTTAGTATCACCGGCCACAGTATGGGTGGACACGGTGCTCTCACTTTGGTAAGTTATGCACTCCTTATCCTATTCGGAAGTTCGCTGTATAGCACAGGAGCTAGGAAGGATATCTCTTGTTGGAGTTTCATTTATCTAACCAATCAATCAGTTCCTCCGTAACCCAGGCAAGTACAAGTCCGTCTCTGCGTTCGCGCCGATCACGAACCCGACGAACTGCCCCTGGGGCCAGAAGGCATTCAAGGGTTACTTTGGCGATGATCAGCAGGATAAGTGGATGGAGCACGATGCTACTGAGTTGATTAAGAAGTGGAGTGGGGGTCCGCTAGATATTTTGATCGATGTGGTGAGTTTCTTTCCTTCTTTTTCTGCTTTTCTGTTTCCACCTTCTTCCATCCATTTTGTGTCTCGTATAACGTCTAATCCATATCCAGGGCACCGGCGACAACTTCTACAAACAAGGCCAACTCCTACCGGAGAACTTCGAAGCCGCAGCCCGTGACGCAGGCATCGCCGGCTTGAACATTCGCTACCAGCCTGACTATGACCACTCCTATTATACCATGGCTACCTTTGCGGATGACCATGTTGAGCATGCGGCCAAGTATCTCTTTGCATAGTGTGTGCTCTCCTCTTAACTCCTAATCTCAAAACTATGATGTTTTACATGTTGTCTGCCGTATTTCTTTTGTAAACTGAATCTGATTGGTTCTTCTTTTGGCTCAAGTGAGCGCCAGGTTGTTAGGTCGAAGATTTGAATGAGTTTGGGATCTTGAATGACAAGGCAACGCTGATGCTAAGGAGATTGCTGCTACATCCGGTAAACAGAAGTCTCCCCAGTTATATATACCTAGGAAAGGTGTCTTTATACTAGTTTACAACTAGAATATGAGGACTTATGAAACGGCCGCCTTTCCACCTGCAACTTTGGCCACCCACTGCCCTAATAAATAAATTATATCTGGGGGTTCAGGCTTCCCGACACTCTAGTTCGTCCACTAAGAAAGGAGGCAACGGAAAGAGCAAGGGTACACATATTAATATGAAACTCCCACGCAGATAGCGTATCCAAGCCACAGTGATGTGCAACTGGTTCCAACGCTCGGGTTCCATGCATAGAAGTCGCTCAGCAAGATGTCATTCCGATCAGCAATGGGGCTTGGTAGTCATCTCCCGACATCACAGTATGCCACTTGTTGCAGGTGGAAGCCTCATCTGGCACGACCTCCGCTGGCGGAGTGGCGGTTGTGGCGATGGTGGAGGTAGGTTCTAATATCGTTGAGATCGTGGAAGTCGGAACTGCCGAGGAGTTCCCTTCAACACATGTTTGTTCGAATCCATCGCTAGAGAGTGCGTTCCAGACACCTGTGTCACGATCACTACCGATCCAAGGATTAAGTGAGGTGACGGTGGTGATAGAGACGTTGAAAAGAGACGAAAACATCGTGCAGTTGAAAATACCTAGTGCGAGTAAGTCAGCAACTTTGATCTAATTTTTCTTTTTGTTTGCCAGTATATCTCATCTGAAAACCTACTTTTATCCGCAGCGCGAAGCTGGATATAGCAATTGCAATCAGATGGCTGAACACTGGTTGATGAAATTAGACTACTATTTGCGGCAAAGCAATAGTTGTATGGCAGGTTTGGGGGAGCTAGGAAGACGTTAGGCCCGTTAAAGCGGCAACAGGACTAGGTGCAAAACTTGCGAGTCGTTTTTCCAGAATCAATGCAGTAACTATACCCAGGCGTGAAGGTACAGTCACTTGCCGATAAGCTCGGGTTCCAGCTTAGAAGATCATCGACGGTGACGTCTCCAATGCTGGCCCAGTTATTGCATGAATTCAGCGTTGTCCCATTCGCCAAAGTTGAACGGAACGCGTTTTTATAAACTGCGCATCCTTCGATAGTCCCAGATGCTGTGGGTTCGGGGGTAGCCGTGACAACAGGGATCGGGGTGTATGTTGTCGAGGCAGGCTTCGTGGAAATGTATGCTGCAGTGGAGGTGAAATATCCGGTATAAGTAGCGATATTTCCTACTGCTTCAACGCAATATGACGTGTCCAGCCATAGGTTTGTGCAGTTTGAATCTATTTGTGGGTTGAGGAAATAAAAGTCACTCAAAGAAATGGCATACTTGAGTGAGATCGTCGAACAGTCATCTCCAGATAAGACCTAGCGAAGTATTAGGAAAATTGAAAACAGTCCAGGCTGACTGTCATCACACACCTCATGCCACTCCGCACAATTGGTGTTGGATAGAGATTGGGCATCAGTAGGCACTGCTACAGCAGTGGTTGCGTTGGAGCCCTTGCTCGCAATGGCTGTACCGGTTGGAGAGCTACGTTCAAATCAGTACTGAGAAAGAAATCAAGAGCACGCCGAATTTGGACAGAATCCCTTACCTGGCACAAAGATACCAGCCTCTCCAGGATGCTAGGTTTGAGCATCCTGTGTTAATATTCGGATTCCAGGCCAATAATTGCGCAAATGTTATGTGGAAATCGCTTACTAGCGAGTCACATGTATCGGCAAATTCCAACTGATGTGTTGTGCAGGTCTCTGGGAGACACAGTGTTTTTCTTTGCGATATCCCGTTACAGGCAACATCGAGAGCATTTTCAGAAATAAGATTATAGGTTGAGACGTTGTTAGCAGCAGAAATTGTCACGCATGTGTCATCTGCTCGGACTGAGTACATCACCTACCATATGTTCTTACCCACTCCACTTTTCTGGCTTCCCTCACCAAATATATATATCTACTACATACTAC